>FLSR01001310.1:0-10158 GCA_900092035.1 Leuciscus waleckii
TTTAAATTCATTGAAAGTCTTTGGGATGTGCTGGAGGAGACTTTACAGAGTGCTGGACTCTTGCATTGACAATACAAGATCTTGACCAAAAACTGATGCACCTCTTGATGGAAATAAATGTTGTGATGTTATTTCCATCGAGAGGTGCATACAAATTTGGTCAAGATCTTGTCCTGAATTTATATTATTTAAAATATTTATATGGTTTATAGCCTTTGTTGGCACTATTTTTGACCGCCGCGAAGTAAAAATTTAATTGATGTGCTGTAAATTGACAAGTATCATTGGTTAACTTCAGGTGCATAACTCACATTATCATATAGTGTTAAATAACCACTATTGCTATTGCAAAATGTGCACTCCAGACCTGATCAAAGTATTCTGATAGGTAGAAATCGAGTATAAACATGCAATATGTCATGAGATGTGGTTTCTGTGTGCAGTGCATGTCTCTTCTCCATCCCTGTTGAGGCGTCCACTTGGTTGTGCGCTGCCTGTATGGTAGAGGTGCGTTCAGGAGAGCCGAGCGCTGACAGCTTTTGTAATTGAGTGCTTACAGGTCACAGACCATTTCAGACGTGAGCTCTCCTCGCCGCGACAGAGTCTTCCTGACAGCTCTTATCCCAAAAATAGCCCCATTCCAGCTGAGTTGGCCCGAGTGGCTTGTCTTGCATGGTGGCGTGAATTGAGAAGAAGAGGCACGCGTCGTTTTGAGAGTTTCACGACAGGGTGCTTCATAAACCTCCATCAGACAGTCCTTCTGTGCTTGTGAGATCTCATTTAATAGACCTTATTCAGAGCAGCGCCATCTTTGATATTTAATGGGAATGAAAGCGAGGCTGTGAGGGACAGACATGCATCTCTTCAATGGGCTGTACTGTTATTTAATGTGTTTTTGGATTGTTCTGCTCATGAAACACTGGGAAAATAAATTTCAGTTGACAAAAAACTCCCGACAATATAAGACGTGGAAAATTGTAAGTAATCTATGAGCTTTATACAGCTTTTTACAGCGGATGGCAGGAAACACAGCAAGTCTGTCCCTCACAGCCTCGCTTTCATACCTGTCATGGCGCTGCTCTGAATAAGGTCTATAGAGATGTTTCACACTCTCCAGAGTTCTACATTTATATGAATGTGTTGCAAATCAAGTGTTGTGTAATCAAGTCAAGTCACCTTTATTTGTATAGGAAGCTTTACAGTTATCAACAGCAAAAAGATATATATTTAATGATGCAAACAGAGTTCAATTCGGCTGTAAAGCAGCTCTAAAAAGAAAAGAAAGTGTCATTGATCTGCTAAAGTTGATTCAGTTCTGTTGTAAAGATCATTAATTATTAAATAAGTTCAGTTCGCCTATAAGGCAGCTCTGCAGAAAGCATGATGTTGTCGTCCAGTTCATTTCTCATCAAACATTGTCTGTCCAGTCAGATCAATAGTATTGTTGAGTATTAAGTATTAATGTTGGTGATGATGTAATGGCACCCTGAGTATTGCAAAACACTACAAATTAAGTGATTTATGAGTTTGATACATACAGTTTGCAGTAGCATTGTATTTTGCCTCATTTAAAAAATGAAATAAAAAGTGCTTTTGAAGAAAATCTACTTTTAAAATAAATATGGCATTGTTTTTAGTCCAAAGATCCTTTTTATTTTTGTAATTTTATTATTTATATATAGATACACACTTTTATTTTTATTACATTTTTCTTTTTTTAATAACATTTTTATTATTAATTTTTATTCTTGACGCCTTCACAAATGTTACTTTTTTTGCATCAACAATAAGCACAATACGATATATAATAAATGCAACATAAAATAAGAGGATTTGCTCTTAAGTTGTAACAGCTTTTAGCAGTGTTTTTTTTGTGAAGTTTCTTTTTTAAAATAATTTAACCAAACAATCCTAAAGCAATGAAAAATAAACGGGCATCATGAATATGGAACCATCTCGTACTGTAGAAAATGAGTAATGCCGATTACCCTGATGACTCGACTGAAATCACCTGAGATTAACAAGACCGGTGATCTCGTTACCCTCAGTTTCAGTCTCATTCCCACTCCGGTGACATCGGGACCCAACATATGAATGCAGGAGACGTATAAGCTTGCATCCGAATAAGAGCTTTTGTGCCGTTCCAGTGGATGGTGTGAGATCCCTGTAGATATTAGAAATCATTTATGAGCACTGGTGTGTGTGTGTGTGTGGTAATTGGAAAAAATCCCCTCCGTCTACACCGGGGGCGTCCGCTTCTCATGTAGACGCATTAATGTCTTTCAAAAGCATGCGAATTGTTTTTGTGACTCGTGGCGAAATACATTTTTCTTTCTCTCGGCGTCCTTCAGCGCCGCGTAATTCGGTCACTTAATAGATTTTGTGTGACTGCAGGCTACCTGGAATCTGATTCTGAACTGTGCATCTGTTCTCCGGCCTGGACGATCCCAACGCATCAGCTGGGAGAATCTGAATGGAGCGCTTGGATAAAAGACTCCAGCTTGCATCTGTGTCCGTTTCCTTTTTTCCCTTCTATCTCCATTTTCCACTCTATTCTTCCCTGTCTCCACGTCTCTTGTTTGCTCTGAGCCTTCAATGATGTGAGCCCGCTGATCGCATTGATTGTGTTTTACAAAACAAATTTGCAGGCACAGAATGCAGTTATTTGATGACATGAGTGGCTGAAAGAGGATTTTGACCAACCTACAGTAGGAAACAACCCATAGATGAGGAGAGGTGTGTGTGTATGTTACTTTACTGAGTGATCAGACTTAAGGTTTTCACGATAAAATCCATCAGGTGGAAAAATCCAACAATGAAATCTTACAATGGACGGACTCAAGCCTGAATATCACAGAGACTTGACTTTCTTTTTTTTATTAGAGCCTGTTTGAAAACACATCACAGCAAGCTTAAATCACTCTGATTATCTAGACAACTGCATGTCTTCATTTTAATTTGACTACTTTTGTGTTAACATTGTGTCAGCCACTACACTGAACGCATGTGTGCACGGATGCCCATGTGCATGAGCGAGTGTGTGGGAGAAGGAGAGAGAGAGAGAAGGCATGTTCCATCATCCAGTAAACTCCAGTCGCTCTGAGCTGTCGAATCCTCCTCCTCCTACGAGAGAGAGAGAGAGAGAGAGAGAGAGAGAGGGAGTCACGCTACAGCCAAGAGAGGAGAGGAGAGCGCGAGAAGAAGAGAATCAGAGGAGAAAAACGCGCATCTCTCGATCCGTTGGCCGGTGATTTCCTCACAGCTCTCGGCAGGGGAAGGAAGGTGGGCAGAGCAGTCCATCTTTTTCTCACACATCTCCTCGTTTGGCCGTTCTTCTGCTTTTCTCCCCTGAGCGGAGGACAGTTTTAGGGGAGCGAGGGCATTTGGAGAGGCAGGATGGTCAACAACCTGACCGAATGCGAGGAGGCAGAGGGGGCTGCCAACAGCCAGGGTGAGTGGAGGAATCTCTCACACACACACACACACACACTCACACAGGGTTCGAGCCTCGGGTTGCTGGCCATGACTGGTCCTCTCCTGTATACTGCATGGCTGCTGTGAGTGGAATAGTAATAGGCTGTTGTAGTTGTGTCTGTACATGTAGCGACTCGCTCCGTGCGCCTCTGTTTGTTTTCAAGCGTGTCACAGAAAAGCAGAAAGCTTCGGTGGAAGGGGAACCTCTCTGCCGTCACACACTGGCATCATGCTCTGAGAACTCCTCTGGTACAGACGGAGATGCCGTCGTCAAATCTGAGACTGTCTGACTGTTTTTAACCTGATTCTGTAAGGTAGCATCCAGTGCTGTGGGCCGTCTAGTTTAAGCTTTTCATGGAGTTTTTTTTTTTTTATATATTAATATTGCGAATTATATATATTATTGTTATTTAATATTATTATTTAATCCTCGTCGCTTTAATACTCAAGTTGGAGAGTGCCGAGACATTTTTGGATTTTGGATTTATTATTTTATTGTTATTATAAAAAATTTTGTTAATAATTTTGTTTAATTTTTTATTATATAATTATTTTATCCATGGCAGTTTAGAGGTGTTGAAAAGGAAAGTTCAGAGGTTTAGAGGGGGTGAAAAGGAAAGTTCAGAGTTTTTTTTTTTTTTTTTTAATTTTCATTTTTATTTTATTTTTCATTTTTATTTTTATTTTATTATTTTCATATTTTATGTAAAAAAAAAATTTTTTTTTTAAATCCTTCATTTCTCTAGTGACTCCAGCAGAAGAGTGCCGTGACTTTTACAGCTGTATAATCTCATCTATCAGGTCGACATTGCACACGTCTCCATCTCTCTAACAGTTTCTTTGCCCATGACACTCAGACATTCGCTGCTCCCTTCCTTAGACAATGAAATGTCATTCAATTACACTCAGTTATGCTCCTTTTCATCAGACGTGACTCTCTGATCAGTGTGTTTAACAGGCGTCAGCAGCTGTTGGTGTGTGTTTAGACTCTTTGATCTGATCAGGAGGCAGTTCTTCACACACACGGTTATATGGCACAAATCAGATTGGGGAACTGTGTTTAATGGCATTTCCTACTCTGTTTTCATCCTCTATAGCATTGGATTATTGTTCAGTCTACATTTAGTGCACCTGCTTTTGTTGCCTCAGATTTGTGCCTTTTAGGTCCATTTAATGCCCTATAAACCCAAACCCAGAATGTGATCCAGGTATGTGGATGTTCTGCTGTCCGTGGTGCTGAATCCAGACACACGATCACTCAGCCCTGCCGAGCGCTGTCCAGGGTCCTGATTTATCCCTTTCATTACAAGCTGAGGCGGATTATCAGGAGATTTAGGCGAGCATCTCGCCGTCCCACTACACTAAGATGAAAGGCATCCGTCCTCCAGATGCATTCTGCGTCATCCGCTTCAGCATATTCATGAGATGCCGCTCGGTTAATTATTTGGAGGAGAGTTTGTTCCAGGCTTGATGGAAAAAGAATTTATTTAGAATACATATATATATAGAGAGAGAGAGAGAGATTTTTTTATGTTTTTGAAAGAAGTCTCTTATCGGCAAATTAGACTGATTTCTGAAGGATCATGTGACCGAAGACTGGAGTATTCAACTTTGCATCACAGAAATAAATTACACTATAATATATTCAAATAGAAAATGGTTATTAAAATGTAATAATATTTCACAATATTACTGTTTTTACAGTATTTTTGATCAAATAAATGCATCCTTGGTGAGCAGAAGAGACTTCTTTTAAAAATGTTTTAAAAATGTTTATTCTTTTGAAGGGTAGGCTAGTGTGTATATTTTTAATTCTATTTATTTATTTATTATATGTAATTTTATATTATTTATTAGTATTATGTATAATATTTATTATATATTTACCTTTATCATAACTTTTATGATAATTCAAATAATCGATTTGACAGCACTAATATTTATATAATAGAATTTATGTATTTATTTGTTTGTTTGTTAGTTTGTTGTGAGAAATACTCGGCATTGGCCAATTAGCATCTAAAAGCAAAAAAAAAAAATTATTATAATTTATTATTTTGTTTTGCTTCATGTGTGTCTTCCGGTGACTTGAAGGACTCCAGTGGAGTGTCCCGAGCTGTCGCTATGAGGTTGTGTTCACTGATGTGTGACTTTTAGTGCTCTGTAATCTCATCTATCCAGTCGGCATTGCATAAATCTTCATCACTGTCACGGTAACAATAGTGGCTCTTCACTGAGGGAACACAACAGGGGTTTGCTGCTCCCCTCCCACAGCTCTGCACATACACTAATATTTACACTCAGCTAGATTGAATGAGTGCATGTACAGTTGAACATATATTTAAAATGCATTTTCCCTATCGACCGTGTTCGATGTTAGAACTGCAACTGCATAGCAACACCCCGGCAACCACCCACAACACCTCAGCATCTTTCCAGTCAGAATGATTTTCCTTATAAAATATAAAAATCTGTTTTTAGTGATTATGTTTCTGTTTTCATCACTTGACCTTCCCCTGTGAAGCCGCAGTCAGTGCTTATCAACAGAGTGATACATTGGAGGATATCAGAGATAGACAGAGGACGTGGCTGTGAGAAGGACTGTGGATGAGTCTTTCAGAGATAAGAGGTTATTGTGCTATTTGTCAGCACAAACCCTGGCGCTGTGGCGAGGAGGACTGTACAGGACACGGGATGATCCGTCACTGTTTTACAGTGTGAACGCGGATGATTAATGCCGCTGTCATGCAGGGATGTAGATGCTGTGGTCTTGTGTCTTATGAAGGTCTGTTGCTAGACAGCATTTTAATGCAACAGGTGACATTATGATTTGGATGCTTTTGGTCGATGAGAGGCTTTCGTTGCTATTGGAGCTTCCCTTCATTTGTGTTTGTTTGGATTGCAATTGTTTTGCTTGCAAAAGTTTGGGTTTATATTTTTTTTTTAAAAGAGGCTGCATTTATTTGATTAAAAATACAGTAAAAACTGATGTATTGTGAAATATTTGTACAATGTCAAATATCTGTTTTCTATGTGAATTTATTAGTAAAATGTAATTTATTCCTGTGATCAAAGCTGATTTTTCAGCATCATTCCTCCAGTCTTCAGTGTCACATGATCATTATAATATGATGATTTGCTGCTCAAGAAACATTTATGATTAAAATATGTTAAAATATTTCATATTCATGTTTATATTTTTGTGGAATTACGTATGTTATGGAAACGTGATACATTGTTTTTCATGATTCTTTGAAGAACAGAACAAATTTATATGAAATAGAAATCTTTTGTGACATTATAAATGTCTTTATTTTCAATTTAATGCATCGTTGCGGAAATAAAAAGTTAATTTCTTTAAAAAAAAATTAATAACGGTAGAGTAGTTTATAGGTAACGCTTTACAATAAGCTTTCATTAGTTAACTATTTTAGTTAACATGAACTAAGAATGAACTATTAATCTTAGTTCACATTAATATCAACATTTACGAATACATTATTTAAATCAGAAGTTGTATTTGTTAACGTTAGTTAATGCACTGTGAACTAACATGAACAAACAATGATTGACTGTATTTTTTTCAACCAACTTTAACAAAGATTAATAAATACAAATGTATTTCTCATTGTTACTTCACTTTAGTTAATACATTAACTAATGTTAACAAATGAGACCTTATTGTAAAGTGTTACCAGTTCTCATGAATTCCAATTTATTGATTTTTTTACTACCACGCTGCTCAAATGCTGATTCTTGCATGTTTCAAGATTGATTGTGACACATTTGAATGGGTTGAAATGACTCCTACAGTGATCCAGTGTCCTGTTCTGACAGAAAAGACATGGTCTGCACCATCTTAACTGAGATAATCCTTATTACACCCTAACTTTTATTGAGGAAACAGTCTGAGAAAGTATAGTTCAAGGGAAGATAGATGAGGGAGAGGAATGATTCGGTATTGTGGATGTGATAGAATCGTCGTGTCAGAGTTCAGAAAGACTGATTTGATGTCTCTTTCTTGAGGGCCCTCTGGGTCCAAAAGTCACTCTCTGTGTCTATTCTGTCCTCACTCGCTCTGATTCCCTTCATCGAGGGGTTAATGACTGTCCCGTCCACCTCTCTCGCTCATTCTCTCTCTGCAGCGTCTGCTGAAGGTCTTTAATAATGTTTGGTTAAGGCTGAGCCCGTGAGCGGCCCTCTGTTTCAGCAGAGAGATTCTCTTAATGCGTCACAGTAGCCTTGCGCAAAACTTGCAATATATTCTAAATTTCGATAAAATGTATGAGGTGTATTTCTTTCTAAGGAGAGAAAAATCATGCATATAGCTTTCCTGTAGCTCAAACAGTAGAGCGTTGGTGCTTGCAACGCCAAGGTCATGCGTTAGAGTCCCAGGGAAAGCAAGAACTGATAAGAATGTAAATGTGCACCTCGAAATGCAATGAAAGTCGCTTTGGATAAAAGCCTCTGCCCAATGCATAAATGTAAATGTAAATGCATAAATGACAATAATAATCACTCAAATACATAGATTTAGTAGTGGATGTCACTCCTGAGACTTTGCAGCGTGTGCACGATGCCACTGGTCAATCAAGACAAAAGATGTATTGCAATTCTGAACTGATATATCGCCTAGAAAGCGTGCAGAGAGCGCTCTCTTCATCAGTAAACAGCTGTCTTAGTTCATTAAGTTAACGCAATCTCACAGAGTTCTGTTATAATCAATGATCTGTCTCACTACACAACCAATCTCTTATTTATATAATGTCTACACTTATTTATGAACATGCAAAACTCAGCACTGGACAAAAACTCCAGAGGATTCTAACTTAATCACCTCTGATTGGCCATCGCGTTCAAGAAATCAACAGGCACGTCTGTGATTGGCTACAACGCTGTGAACCACGCTGTCAATAGAAACCTTTGATGCTCCGCATATGATTATTACCTTTGTTTATTGTTCTTATTCTGTTATTATTACACTGGTTATTTGATCAATTCATGGATTTTGTTGTTTTTATTAATCAAATTTAACTAATCATATGCCTGGTTTCACAGACAGGGTTTAGATTAATCCAGGATTATTTATTAGTTCGATTAGGACATTTAAGTAGCTTTTATAAATGTGCCTTAGAAACCAACATTACTGGTGTGTATCGTGAGACAAAACAATGACGCTGACATATTTTAAGATATATCAGTGCATTGCTTTGCTCAAACATGCATTTATTCTGGGACTATATTAAGCCTTGTCTGTGAAACTGGGGGTTAATTTGTCAGATTATATTTAGCCCATGTATTATAAAATCTATTTTTTAGAGTTTCCATTGAGATCCACCCTATTTCACCAAGATCCACTCGCTTTAAAGTTTATGGCCTCTCCTCAGGTTTAACCGGCACTAAAAACCACTTAAAAGTTATGATTGTCACTGCATGAGATATGAAATATTCATATCAGACTCATATTCAGATTCAGATTCATATAATATTCAAATTCAGACAGATTTGCCATGCTCCAACAGTTGCTCTACTGAAGCCTGTGTTTGTGTGTGATTGGTGGATCATGTTGATTATCTTCACCTGTGGTTCCTCTGTTGAACACCTGTGTGAACTGACTTCAGACATCCACTAGAAAAGCAGAAATGAAGAAAAGTGGCGTTTATGAACGATCCTGCAGCATTCCTCTGATATCATGCATGCGTTACAGTAACATTCTGACATTTTTATGTGTGACTTTAGTTTCTAAACGGTCTAAATTGGTTTAAAATGACACTCGCACACTCCATATGTCAAACGATTAATGGGTTTGAAAGGGAAATAGTCTCTTTTAATTAAAAATGAGCCCTACAGTAAATGCTAATTCTGAGGTAATTATGTCAACCTTAAAAGTTTATGTTCTGCTTTTTCCCCCTTTTATTTCTAGTGGTAGGTGACAGACGGATGACTTTAACATGAGTAATTAAAGACTATTTGTTTATTTATTTACTCACTTACACACACACACGCACATACTGTACACACACACCAAAATCTAAAGATGACAGTTTATGACAGTGTAGCACATTTTGCAATAAAATATTATTACTGTGACGTGACAAAAATATAATTACTGTAATAAACAATGATGCGTTTATTCATATGATGCATCATTTAAATTGTACAAATATATATTATGCGTCATGATTTATTTGTTGTACTGTCTTTGATGTTGTTAAATTTGAATTAGTAGCATTTTTACTCTGAATACAGTAAAAAAAAAAATAATAATAATTGTGTCCAAGTGTCTGAATACATTAAAATTTTGGAAAAAAATGTGCTTAATTGTCATGAAAATAATGTCACAAAGCCAAAACATCATAATGGCTAACCTGAAATAGGCCATGCAAAATGTAATGTCTAGCTTTCTTCCCTGTGGTTTTGGGGTGAAGTATGCTCTGGACAGGTTTTTCGTGACATCCACTGAGTGCACTTGATTTGTCATGTTTTAAAGAAATGCAGTGGATGTAGGTGCGAGCATGTAGGAGAGGTTTTGCAGTTCTCCTCGGTGTTATCGCCATAGTTACCGCTGTCGCAATGGAGCCGCCGACTGCATTGCTCACCACCAAGGCCAAGACACGTGTGTGTGTGTGTGTGTGTGTGCGTGTGTGTGTGTGTGTGTGTGTGTGTGTGTGTGTGTGTGTGTGT
>FLSR01001310.1:10285-35163 GCA_900092035.1 Leuciscus waleckii
TCTATCTATCTATCTATCTATCTATCTATCTATCTATCTATCTGTCTGTCTATCATCTATCTATCTATCTATCTATCTATCTATCTATCTATCCATCTATCCATCTATCCATCTATCTATCTATCATTCTTTCTGTCATTCTATCTCTGTTGTTCTTTCTATCTTTCTATCGTTCTTTCTGTCGCTCTATCGTTCTGTCTATCATTCTTTCTGTTGTTCTATCGTTCAATCTATCATTCTATCTATCTATCTATCTATCTATCTATCTATCTATCGTTCTATCTGTCTGTCTGTCTCTGTCTGTCTCTATCTGTCTTTGTGTGTGTAAATGTATTTATATTGATATTTACCAGCCGGAATCGTGTTTTAGCTGGATTTTCCCTTATCTGCAGCCTGTAGACATCTGTAGGAATCTTATGCATTAACATTAATGTGCTCAAAGCATCTCTCGTGGTTATGTATGAACTGCTTGCGTAGATAACACAGAGTATATGTGTTTCCAGCTCGAGCCAGCTTTATTTCTCATTGCTCTCCATAGAGTGACTAATCAAGAGTCTCCAGTTAAACAGAGCGATGAATTGAACCTTTTCCATTTCAAGGTTATATGATATGATTCACTCTCATCATTAGAACAGCAGAACAAAAAGTGTTTGGCACAGTTGTGTAACACGCAGATGTCATATAAAGCTCAGAATGTCTCTCAGTACCAGAGTCTAATTACTGCAGGTTTCTGTAACGTCTTCAGCACTGAAACCTTACGATCGCAAACACCCACGTTTCTTTCTCAGCCTCTTTCTCCCTCTGATATAAATCTACCAAACCAGTCCAGAAATGCCAGTTTGAAATAAATTGGGTTGCATTAGATTGCTGTTGTCAAATCATATCGGCTTTCTGGGTCCAAAACAAGTTTCCCATGTGCTTGCAAGAAGCATTAGGATGTCTGAAGTGTTTTTGAGAGGATGTTGTGGTCAGTGGGATGTGAGCTATTGGGATTCTGGAAAGAATTGGGCCAATTTAATAAAACCTGAAGACAGCTTGATCCGCTGCGTGCTTTCGGGGCATTTCTTGACAACGGCAATAAACTAACAATTTTCTGAAGAAGATTTACCTGCTTGTGCAAAATGTTGCTTGGGTGTTCTAGTTGGTTTTCAGGGTGTTCTGGGAGATTGCTAGGGAGCATTAGAGAAAGACCAATCATTCATTTTTAAATAATTAAAACAATTTGAATACTTGCCATGATTTGGGTAGTCCCTAGAAAGTAGTAGGGGAGAGCGGGGCACAACCTAACGCTTTTTGACTTTCTCAGTTTGTGTAAATCTACTTATGGTTCAGAGTATTTATTTTTTCCCACATTAATTTCCCACATGTCTAGTACAATTATGTGGTTTTGTTTTATTAATACAGTATATACTCTTTTCTTGACATACCCCGAAAGAATGGAAGTGAAATGTGACAACATGCCCCATAGGTGGGGTACATTGTAACATGTGTGGGGCACATTGTAACATAACATATGACAGCTTAAAATGTTATCTGATCTAATAAAAAAAATATACAAAACAAACTAAAATATTTTCTAAATAAAATACAATTAAAAAACGTTTTCATATAAAATAATGGCAATTTTTAATAATTAAATATAAACACATTTTTGAGTTTTGACTACGAACACATGAAAACACAGCTATACAACATAGTTCAAAACAAATAAATAATTAGTAATTTCTGAACATTGACTCTCAGTCTTTATTCACCTTTTTCTCACGTTTTCCCAATAAAATTAATAAAAGTATAGAATAAAATAGCATATTTCTAATAGGGGCACATTGTAACGCAGTGTTACAACATGCCCCCGCCTGCACAACTGGGATTTAAACCCTGCTAGTGTCTTCTGCTAGTTAGCGAAGCATTAAAGAACTATCTCAACTGTTAAATAACATCTTGGAGATTAAAATAATATCAGATTTGTCTTATGTTAAATAAACACAAGAAATAGAGATGAAAAATTAACTTAAGTAAGAAATTTACTTTTGCTATGGTTTAATAAATGTCTATGGATATCTTCCAAAAAAATAATAATTTTGGCGGAAGCATCTCTGAACGCAGAAGATCATCTCTGAACGCAGAAGAGCATCTCTGAACGCAGAAGATCATCTCTGAGCGCAGAAGAGCATCTCTGAACGCAGAAGAGCATCTCTGAGTCTGAACAGATCATCATCTCTGACTGCAGAAGAGCATCTCTGAACACAGATCATCATCTCTGACTGCAGAAGAGCATCTCTGAACACCTTGTATCAACAGTTCAGGCTGCTGGTGGTGTGATGGTTTGTTATATATAGTCTTGGCACACTTTAGGCCCTTTAGTACCAATTGAGCATCATTTAAATGCCACAGCCGACCTGAGTGTGCTTGCTAACTTTATGACCACAGTGTTCTCATCTTCTGATGGATACTTCCAGCAGGATAACACATGTCACAAAGTTCAAATCATCTCAATCTGGTTTCTTGAACATGACAGTGAGTTCACTAAACTCAAACGGCTCCACAGTCACCAGATCTCAGTCTAATACAGCAGCTTTGAGATGTGCTGGAACTGATTCACATCATGGATATGCAGACAAATCTGCAGAATCTGAGTGATACTGCCTTAGAAAGCACCCTAATGACACTGAACTGATCCACCTCCATCATTTGTGGGTGCACACGTACTTCCAGGAACGATTTGCTTCTTCCAGATCGAGCTAATTTCATTTCCATGGTTACCCATGGCTGGACGGGCGCCAGCGGGTCTCGCTTCTAACCTTGTTCAGTGTTGCAGAGGAAAACATCGTCTTCCCTCGCCCCCTTCCAAGTCGATCTGGAAGAAAGCATTTGGGCAGATGGTTTTGAGTAATAATCTACAGTGCCGAGGCATTTCCCCAGCGGTGGCGCCGTGCCTGTTTGCAAGATAGTGTTTTTTCTTCCCCCTCTATCTCTCTCTCTGTGCACTCAGTTCATATTTCCAATGCTCAATGACTGTCGATGAGAAAGGAGGTGTTTTACCGTGAACGATAACGGTGTTTGTGTCTCTGTCCCGATAGCTTTAGGGCTGGATATCTTTGCACGTGTAATTGGTTGGAAGTGTGCCGCTGTGTGTGCGAACTGCAACTCATTTAATTATATATTTACCTACTTTTCTTTGTATTTGTGTGTGCTTGGTGAGATTGGCATAAATGCATCAGTTGTTTTGATGAACAAATGTGGGCGGGACTTGATTCTGTGCATGGGGAATTGATTGGATGGTTGTGGTTTGCTATTGGTGGATCTCATGTGAGTGACAGGTTGCTCCGCCCTCATTATCAGAGGAGAGATAAGATGCTGCAAGTTATTTTGATTAATAAGGATAACAAGACACATTTAAAAAATATATATATATAATAAATACTGCAATATTCCATTTAAAAACAATTGGATTTTGATTTTATAGTGACTTTTGTCACCTTCCTAAAATAATTGCCTATGTCATTTGATCATCAAAATGACATGGGCAATTATTTTAGGGAAGGTGATGAAATGTAATTCATCCAAGTGTCGTCATTTAAAATATCTGATCATAATGTTTTTTAGTTGCCTCAATAAACTGCATCACTCAAACGCATTAAAACATCTGAGCATACCAGCCTTACGTTCGGCCACTGAGAGATGTGATCGACGATGGACGGGAAAACGTCACTCGCTAGATGTTTCCAGTCTGGAGTGTGTGTCCTCCCACAGAGGATTCAGAAATAGCCTGTCTAAATCCATAAGAGGAGTTTGTAATTGGTGCTGCATGGGGACAGCTGGATGGCAGACGGATGGGGAGGGATATATGGAGCTACTGGAGGAAAATTAAAGGAATGCTGGGTAATTGGCCAGCATGAGAGAGAGATCAAACTCGGCCTGCCTTCGACTGATGCCAAACTCTCCATTACGCCACACACATACTTCACATGGAGCCTAATGAGGGAGCAGGGGTTAGCATTGATGCTAAAACTGACTGATGACTATAAATAGAGTCGTGTAGAGCTTATCACTGTTGGCACAAACCTTCAACTAAAAAATAACATGGTAAAAATGTTTTTACACTAGATTATTAATATACCATGTAAGTATATACTAGGGGTGTGACGGTTATTATATAACCGTGAGACCGACGGTTATAGTTGAACACCGTCATTAGAACTCTATAACCGCCAAAACCGTGTTATTAAAATATTTTTTACAAACATTTTTTATCATAGAGAATGTTTAAATACCTATTAAAAACAATTGTTAACAGTCTGTGTTATTAATGGTCTACGTCGTTTCCAACTGTATTTGATTCTTTGCCAAGTACCCCCTGACCGACCGCCAATCATTTGAGATAGAAATAAAAGCTATGACTATGATATAGTGATGTGCCATCATTATGAGATTTATTAAACAAATGAAAAACATTTGCAATAATAAACAACGTATCATTACCGATAACTGATCGTGCAGTTTAATTACCCCTTGACTGGCCCCAAACATATTTGATAAAAGAAACATATACAGTGTGTATATAGCCTATATGATGTGTATTACATTTTAGCTCAAAAACAATTGTAATAAAAGATAGGATCATAAGATGTGCAATATATCGGGAGACATGGTATTTACCACTTAATGAAGTTTTGTTTTGTAAATCGTCAGACATGATTTTTACCATAATTTTTAGTTTTGCTTTGTAAAAAGCCTTTCTTTAAAGCGAATTTCGTTTTGTAAAAATTGTATCTAATTTGATTAAATGTTCATCAACCAATTGCATGTATTTAATAAATAAAAAGCAAATATAGCAGACATTATAATAACCCTATAAGTCAGGGTTCGGGTTAGGCACTTAGTTATGATGGGTAAGGTTAGGGTAAGCGGCTAGAGATTGCATTGTGTCGATGAATGTCCTCAAGATAGATGTACAAGAATGTGTGTGTGCGTGTGTGTGTGTGTTTGAGAATAATTCAGGTCTTGCAGGGAGAGTTTCAGTGATGCACACTTTCTGTCAGTCATGAAGTGTCTCCGTCAGTCAGATTTCAGTAGTTTCCACAGTAAAAACAGGTTTATCAAACATATGCAGGCATGATCTCCTAAAGACCCCATGAAATTAAAATGTAAGTGTTGTGACTGTCTATGACTATAGCTTTGAGCTCCTCTATATACTAGTGCACTCTTAAAAGTATAGCAAATAAACGTTCAATACTCGAATATCTTGTTTCTCTGGCTAAAATAGATATATTCTGCAATTAATGTCTTTGTAAATGCTCAGATGTTGCTTTTCCTGTTTCAGTATGAAATATATCAAGGCAAGAAGGAATATTGTATTTGTTAGACCATTTCATGGCGTTTTGGCATATTTTATGTCTCAAGTCTCAAATCCTGCAATCAAGTCAACAAGCAATTCAGGGATTTGTAACATGCCAGTCAAGTTCTACATTGTAAATATATGATTTCTCATCACTGTATTAGAGAACGCCACCCGGCTGCAGGTTCTCTGTAGAGTACGCAGAATGTTTGCTTCCTATCGAATGAATGAGCAGATGTGATTGTGGACCCCTGTGGGACCTCCGTCATGTTTCAAAGACTCTCTTTCCTCAACATATGTTTAAAACACTTGGAAAAAATCTTGCTGAGTGAGACTGGAGGGAAGGATCTGGAATATTCTGCTTCTCTCGCTCTTTCTTTCCCTCTCATGATGTCCTTGGTTGATTTTGAGTGACAGGTGAAGCTGTAATTTACATTCAGAGAAGAGAAGCCGTCACCGCTGTCTGTCCTCTAAGCGTGATCTAACCCTCTGTCACGCTTCCCTGTTTCACGTTTTAAGAGGGTGGAAGAGCTCTCCACTATCTCTAGGACTAGCATACCTGTCCGTTTGCGAATCCCTGTTGGGAAGGTCTGATATGCAGGAACCCCTTGGCTGATTAAATTTAATGTACAGTGGTCTTGGAAGCCATAATAATGGTGAAAATACTTCCCTGACCCTGTATGTTGGAAATAGTTATGTTTGATGACATAAGTTGAGACAGGAGACATAGACACAAACCAAAGCACATGTTTGGTCTTAGGTGATAACAAATGTGAATGTTATGGACATTCAGAAGTGAGTGTATATGATTCAGAGTTTCATTGCCTTTTTATTCTTCAATGTGCATTTACTGCTGATATGTTTAGCATTATTGAATACAGGTTAAACTTGAAAAATGTGAATATCGTGCAAAAGTTATAATTATGATGATTATGGCTTACAGCTTATGAAAACCCCAAATTCAAAATCTCAGAAAATTTGAATATTACATGAAATCAATTTAAAAAAAGGATTTTAAATACAGAAATGTCGGCCCTCTGAGAAGTATAATCATGCATATGCATATAGTTATAAATAGTAAATATATTAGTTTCACCTTTTAATTTGAATTACTGAAATACACGAACTTTCGCACGATATTGATATTTTTGGAGTTTCACCTGTATATTAAAGTGAAAGCTATAATAAAGTGCAGTTATATCATGTGTCGTAACTGAGCAGAATTACATAAATAAGCTTCTAGTTTTGCTGTGCCGTAAGGACAGCTGATGTTTATTCCACAAACCTTGTTTCGGAGAGCAACAGCACTACAGCACGTCATACTGACACACTGAGCTTTAAATCCACTTACGCTCCAGCAGTTTGGATGCATCCCAAACCGCCGGGAACCCTATCACAGCCTCCCAGATAAGGGATCAATTCTAGCGGTTTATCCTCAGGCTACAACATCCGGATATCTTCTCTTATTACACTGTCCAAGCAAAGATCAATGCTCTATCTCAGAGTCCAGCCCTGCTGCAATATTTCACAGCTTCCAGACTCAATACTGGAGTCTGCTTCTTACTCTTAAAACTAAATGAGTTTAACCATCTGATGCTGCAGAAGAATCTTTTTAGTCAGTCTTTAGTAAACACGTATAGCTTTTAGTAAATGTTCTGGTAAAGAGCCTAAAGGTGAAGCTTTGTGCATATCAAACTGCCAGTCACTTGATTTCAGTATACAAGGCTGTATGTCATCACTGTTTTGAAAGTTTTGCAATTTCAATGGTTCTCCGCTCAATGATCTCGGTTTAGACATTTTGAATCAAACATTTGTGTCATAAAAAGGTAAGAGTTGCAATTAATAGTCTCTTATTGGCCTGATTATCCAAATCAAGCCCTACACTTTAAAGGGGTCATGACATGGATTTTTTGTATTTTTTATTATTTGAATATGTTGAGGTTCACATATAATGTTAATAATGTTTTTTGCACAAAAAACAAATATGTGACAAATGCAGAAAAACTGTTATTTTCTACCTTCATTTTGACTCGCTGCCTGGAATGATCAGTTTTTAAGACGCTGCCCCTTTAAGGATTGTCAGTAAATGCGTAGACAGCGTCAGTGATTATAATGGCTTTTGACGTGACGCTCATAACCAGTGTATTGACATGCCAGCCATTAAGCGGCTGAATGTCAGTGGGCGGGGCTTATGGTGCGATGATGCATAACTATTGGTCAATGTCTTGCTCTGGAGGGGTCATATGCAAATGTCTTTGCCTGTGTGATGTCACCGGTCACCCAATATCAAAACAAGCTGTTTTTGGAGCTTGATTAAATAAATGCATTGAGGATGTTTTAAGTTTTGAAACTTGCAGTGTGTTTTACTAATACAAAGACCTCTTATATGTCAAAAGATCAAGGAAAATGTTAATTGTCATGCAATGGCCCCTTTAATAAATAATGGCAACCATTTTAAACATTCTAGCATCATAGAGTTGTGCTGTGCACTCACAGTGAGTTTTCCGCTTGTATTTGGCTAGATTGTGAAGTGAGCAGGTCTGGTGTCTGTCGCGAGCCTCTGGGAGAGTGTCAACATCAAACAGATCTGTTCTGTACTGGTCGCTAATCCCTTTAGTTCTGCAAGCACATCTGATCCCCACCTGCCCGTCGCTCTGATCGTACATAACGCCTCCAAATCCCACCTCGTTTTCACCACACACTCCCAAACAAATAGCACTGTTGCGGATGCTGATCTGCCATATGAGCCGAGTGGGTTTTACAGACGTAGAGATCTGTGAGCATGTGGAACGTTATAAGATGGAGTAGTTTTTACAACGTGCTTTTTTGAAAATGCAACATTTTGAATTCAGTGGCTAGACATCATGGAAAAAACATGCTTTTTTGGCATGATAAAAGGCAGACTGGTGGTATACCACCATGTGATAGTAAAACGTTGGTACTTTGAATGGGATTTAGTATGCATGCCAAAGTATTTCCAAAAATACCATGGTGCTACTATGGTAAATGTCCACAAAACTGTGGTAGTATCAGAGTACTTTTTGTGTATATAGTGTAATATAGAGTGTGTTCTTCTAAGTACCTTAGAGTACCATATTAATACCATGATACATAAATATGTAAATTATTCAGTTAACAAACAACCAATGAATAATAATCATTACAAAAAAGTACCATGTTTTTTTATTTATTTATTGTTTTTTAAACATGTACCATGCAAATACCATGCTTTTTGCACATGATAAAACTAACCTTTGTAACTTTTGAATGGTGTTTAGTTAGTATGCCAAAGTACTTCCAAAAACACCATGGTACTTCTATGGTAAATGTCCTAAACATCCAAACAAAACTTTTTTGTGTGTGTATTCATTTCTTTGAAGAACCAGTACCATGACACGTGAATATTTCAATCATTCAGTTCACAATGAACAATGATTATTTCACAGTATTACCATGGGTTTTTGGAGATTTACAGTGGTACTGCCATGGTATTTTTTAAAGTACTTTGGTAACACTTTACGAAAGGTTTCATTAGTTAACTTAGTTATCATGTGTGCTTCAATACCAAACAATACAGTACCACAGTATTACAATGGGTTTTTAAACCATTACTGTGATGCTACTGTGGTATTTTGAATGTACTTTAATGTATTATGTAATTTTTGTACCATGGTAAATATGCCATCACTGTTCCATAGCACTTCCAAAGTAATGTTTTTTGTTTGTTTTTTTGTATGTTTCACTACCAAAAAGTACTACGGTATGTATATGTATATTGGTGCTGTGCTATAACTCAAAATATTATCGTCTGATACCGTTAATGCACCATAGTACATCTGCAGTGTGTTTAGTGAGGGTCACCTGACGCGTCTCCTTTAATGTTTCAGGTAAGATCTGAGTAGACGCAGCAGGTTCTAGATCAGGTTGGCTGGCCAGAGTCTGTCCTGACCTCCACACTCCCGTGGCCGAGCTCATTTCATGGGCTGTCATCATTAATCCCGATGGAAGGTGAACAGACAGATCCGTGAGGAGGTGTTCTCCCTACACCACTGAGTGTCGATTGAGCTGCTCAGTATGCAAACCAGCGTATTTGTAGCGTGACTGAATGTTCAATCGCTTCTGAACTACGTTTGTAAATGCGTCATTGAATCTTTCCTGAGAGAAAGATGGATTCAGATCAAGATGGTGCAATCTGAATCATATCAATACACTTTTGGCATTGAATTGATTATTATAACTACTCTGAATATTTAAACTGGTGCTTATTAACTCTAAGAGTTAAGACTAGTTAATGAATGAAGACTAGTTAAAGGTTGTGAATCTTAGTAAAACCAGGTAACGGCTCATCTCAAAATCAAAAGGGAAAAGTTATGTTTTGCTTGAAAAAAAGAGCCTATTTTAGGACTATTATTTTTTATTTTTTTATTTTTGCAATATGACATTATTTTGATAGTGACAATTAGGCACGTTTTTCCTTCTTCCATATTCTCATTACTGTGTGGCATCTGGATGTTTTAGCTTTGTTTATTATTATTCATTTATATTATTCTCAATGGTGATTCTATTAGATTCTGATTAATATGGAAGCTCTTCTTTTCTCAGAATTGTGAGATATAAAGTTGCAATTGCGAGTCCAATTCGGAGGGAAAACTACTTTATTTCTAAGAACTGGAAGTTTATATCTCACAAGTTGTAATAACTTTATAACACCTTAGCAAGCATCAAAAGACGTCTGTGCTTGGAAATTGAACACGTCAGGAATATACACTGTTGATATAAAGAGAAATGTTTGGCGCACACCCTCGCTACAGTGTGAAAGTCTTCGTTTTGTGAGGTGGATTGGCAAACTCTCAGCTGGCGAGCGGGTGTTTGCGTGTCAGCCCTCATCGCCTCCGACCGCCTTCTCGCTCGTGAAGAGGTATAGCCTTTGTCTTCGTGTGCAGGCAGTTGCCATGGCAACATGACTCTGCATTCCTCCTTACCTGCTGTTTTTATCAATTCACACTTTTAGTGTTCGCTCTGCGTCGCTCTGTTTGAGACACGCGATCTGTCAGAGATTCTCACAAATAGCTCATCGCAACTGCCCTTTAAAGGGTTCATATCATACCTTCCATCATTTAATTTGTCCACTTATGATGATAAAAAGGTCAAATGTAGCTTTTCATGACTACTTGACTATACTTCGACTATAGTTCTCAATCTCTCTTATTTTAAAAGAGATTTCAAAAATAAAAAAGACCCAATTTCTCATTATTTTTCCTTTTTTAACATTGTTTTTTTTAGCTACAATATTTAGCTTATTAATACTAAGACTGCAGCCCAGTTTGCAGACTTATAGTGTGCACTAAAAGCATGCACTTCACTGGTGAGTCCCGGATTGACCAACCTTAGCCAGATCTGGACTCAGTCACATCTTTCATTTCATGTCAAGCAACCAATCACAGTTTGTTTTGTTAAGCATCTAACCTAATAAATATAAATCTAACACATTATTAAAGACAAGGAACGGTTGTTTAGGTAGAGACATTGAATAAAGTAATTAAATGTAAAATAACACTGGCAATCTTTACTGTATGAATTAAGATAGATTATTAATTTGTTGTTTGATTAACATTAAAGGCAGACAGCAGCAGAATATTAGGCTTCTGTCACTTTAAGACTAATGCACGGATCCAATACACTGAAACTGGTATACATCTTTCTCTACTGTTTATGTTCATTTAAACCATTACCTATGTCTATGTTTAGTAGGATACTCACTGAGACAGACATATCTTTTGTGAATTTGTCCGTTCAAGTGCAAGAAGATGTGACAGAGAGCTCAATTCAGTATTTTCGTGCTGTCTGAGATGCGCTTTCTGTGCACGCTTCGGATGTTTGTGCACACAAAGTTTTCCACACAGTGTGCAAGAAACAAATTGAGCTCTCTTTTACGTCTTCTCGCAATATTACATTTTTAGGATTTATTGAAAAATTAATGGCTGGTGATTGACACCGTTTCATATACTTGCCAACACCGATTTTCACTCGCATTTTGCGCTTGACGAGTGTTAATTTTAGGCCCTGTATACCAGTATTTCAACAAGCTATGTCATAAAAAAGCATTGTGATACCACAGAGCTCCTATTTGCATACTGTTTGTGTTTGCCTATAGGTCAAGGTCAAGGTAACTTTATTGTCCCTGAGGGACAATTAAGCATTAGCAATCTAGATAGATCATTATTATTTCACTTTTAGGTTCATGCATTCAAGCCAACTGGTGATTGACACCATTTCATATACTTGCCAACACCAATTTTTACTCGCATTTGGCGCTTGACGAGTGTTAAAGCTGCTCTAAGCGATGTTGGGTGACGTCACTTCTTGTTGACGTTCAAAGTATTGGCAAAAAAAACGGAGGATAGCTCAACCCTCCCTCCTCCTCATCGCGTCCCCTCCCCCTCCCTTCCGTGCTTCCTGAAATAGTCATGAACCATTTAGAAAAACCAAACTGGATTTACTCTCCTGTCCAGCAGAAACAGAGTCTCCTGAATGTCGGATTGGAAGCCCTTGTGCCGGCGGAGTTCTCGCCACCTTTTGAAGTTTTCCGATGTAAATTCGGAACTTGTGCGTTCCTTCTCCTATTCTTTGTTATTTGTTCATCGGAGCGTCGTCTCTTTGGTCGTGTGTCGGCCATATAAAAATTCTCAAGAATATATATTTTTAGCGTTAGTCGTTGTCGTTGTCTAGGACATCTCTCCTCTAGCTAACTTCCCTCTTCATGCTTCTCTCTCCTCCACACCCCACACCCCCCTTCATGTGCACGCGCACTAACCCCCCAACCCCACCCCCAAATCATTCTTGTCGGTTATTGGCTGGAACACTGTTTGTTATGTTTCGTGGTCCAGGCTGGGCCAGTTTGTTTTTGTTGCCGTTTGTGGAGCCTGGGGTGTCTACAGAGACCGCGTTTGTTTACAGTGTGTTCAGGGGACAGGCAGCTAGCGGATAGTGAGGAGATGTTTGCTGTATGTGACAAAAAATAGCGGATAGTGAGGAGATGTTTGCTGTATGTGACCAAAAAAAAAAATTGCCCTAAAAAACGAGTGGCATCGCTTAGAGCACCTTTCATTTTAGGCCCTGTATACCAGTATTTCAGCAAGATATGCCATAAAAAAGCATCGTGATACAACAGAACTCCTAGCTGCATACTGTTTGTGTTTGCCTATAAGCATTAGCAATCTAGATAGATCATTATTATTTCACTTTTAGGTTCATGCATTCTAAAACACACTTTATATTCGCCCTGTACAACTGGAAAAGTCTAACGTCAATGGGATGTGGGAAATAATAGCCTAGTGGACCAGCATGCACAGATGCACACTTGAAAAATCAGTATTAGTACACCATCCGTGCTCTTCTGGTATAATATTTTCAATATATTATGATTCGCGATGCACTAATTCCAATCTTGCACACTTGTTTACGGTTGCTAGTGTGCAGATTTAGCTTTCAGCACTGGGGAACTCATTCACCCGCCTGTCTAGATGATCGATTCTTGTGAGGTTTGTTGTGCAGGCGCTCTCCGGCCTCTGTAATCGAACCCACTCCTGCAGCGATACCGGCCCTCCACCTCTCTTTCAAGCAATTAAAACACCCTTGATCCCGAAAGCAACCGGCGACCTCTTAAAAACGTGCATTAAGTGGTCTTACTCTTGCATTACGCCTGCTGGTGTAGACATGCGAAATCATGCCCACTTTACCTCCTGAATGACTGCAGATGACTTTGAAGTGCTGCAGACGTTAATGTTGACCATCTGTCGTTCCTCACGTGAGAAGTACCTCCGTCGAGGAGAAGCGACCTGTCAGATCCCACATCAGAGGACTCACAGTGAGCCTTTAAGGGCTTGATACTGCTCTGATTGCTTATTTATTACACAAGGATGTTGAGAGTGCAGAATAATGAGAATATAAATGAGACGTGGCGCCCACCACGGGGCTAACAAGGACACATGCACGCTCATCTGTGATAGAAATGCACATATGTGTATTAATTAAGTGGGACACATTCGTTGGAAATGTGCAGTGTATGTTCCGTCATATATGAACCGTAAGGATGAGCTGATGCTTGAGGCGTGTCCCGCGGCTCTGAGGTGATGCTCAGATCACATGAGGTTAGTGTATTTTACAGTGCGACTGTGCGCTCGTTCATGTGTACATTAGCTCTACCTGACCCAGCCTGAGGCCTAGACTGTGCTCACAGGGAATTGTGGGTAGCGTTATGTGTCTCAACTGCCTACATCCAAGGCCCTTGTGATTTCCACGCTGTTGAAAACGTGGAAGGAATCCAATAAAAAAAAAGAATTTACTCTGTAAAATGAAATGTCACAGATTTTAGCCAATTAAAATCTAAGGTTTTATATATTCATTTGATTCCAACCATTTTTAATGAATAATAAATTTGAATGAAATCATTAAACATAGAATTAAAACCAAAGAACTTCTTAAAAAATACAACAAATTTCAAAATTTCATCAATTATTGTTAAAATAGTAATTAATTATTACTTTAATTGTTTACATATCTTTTGGGGATTATAAAAATGTTATTAAACCATTGAAACACAAAGATTTAAACAAAAAAAAGACAGCATTTAGGGATTTGGGGAAAAAATAAAACAGATTTCATGGTCTATAAGTCTTATACTTTGGATATTTACTCTTTCTTTTATTTAAAGAAGTGTATGCTTTATGTTGCAGATTGCTATATTTCAGTGTCTTTGTTTAGCAATTAGATTATTCATATTGTTTGCACTTTACAAATGTAAAATACGCTAAGACTCTCCGCTAACTCTTAATTGACTGCTAATTTATTCTTATTTCTACGGCAAGAGAAACAAGCTCTTCTGCTTGATTGCACTTGTATTTTTTGACTGCCATATAATGAAACATATTATATGAACATATTATATTACATAAAAATAAACTTCGATTGAAGCAAAGACTTGTGGGTGGTAAGAAACCATTTAGAATCGCCCTAAAAGCAATTTGTAAAGCGCTTTTCACAATACACGTAAGTTTTAAAGCAGCTTTTCATAAATTCATGATGTTGATGTTTATAATAGCTTAATGCCTAATTGACAACAGGATGGTTTACACACTGTATGACGATGATATAAACAATTAAAACAGATTTGCTATATAGTATCTATTGCTTTATGTGAGTGCACACACTATGTGTATGCGGATATTTTTTTGTGATATGAACTAAAAGCTACTAAAACACCCTAGATGTGCAAACACCACTGACATTTGTTTTATAATAAAGCTGTAAACTATTGATGCTAACATTTTAGATTAGGAGGAAATGTTTGGCTTGGTATGTTTTTCATGCATTTTATAAGAGCGGGATCCTTTTAAGTTGCTGAATTTAGGCATGGTTGAATTTTTATATGCACATGTGTAAGTCCCTGCACGAACATTTGCCTGCATGAAAGGGCTGCGCTTGAGGCTGCGCTCTTGTGGGTAGACTTGGCCCCATCGGATGTGAGACGGACAGCGAAACGGTGAGAAAAACAGAGAGAAATAGAGAGAGAGCTGTGCTGCGTGGTTGCCAGATCCCCCCAATGCGAGCAAACGTCACCGCACTAAGTAGGTCAGGCTGCAGGCTTGTATGGTGAGGCATCGCACTACTACAGGATCTGATCTGTGTGTGTATGAATCCCTGCATCACTGTGTTAAATTCAGCTTCATCTTGTCCGTCATTAATCATCTGCCCTTTAACATTACAGTTGTGGTGCCATTTATAATGTTTGCCTAGAGGATTTATGTACCAAACCACTAAGCATCAAAGCCCTTAACCTGTCCCGCGGCTTTCCACAGCGTTCCTGTAAATCCATTAATACTAACACTTTCCCTTCTATTCTATATCTATTTATAAAAAATAAAAAGTACATGTACTGCGTTAGATTAAACTTGGAAGGGTCATAGCACTTGCATATTGTTGTCCTATTGTTAAATTGCTTCTATTGTTCTCATTTGTAAGTCGCTTTGGATGAAAGCATCTGCTAAATGAATAAATGTAAATGTAAATAGTTCCTGACCCAACGCAGCATTAACTGTGTTCAGAGTCGGAGAACATGAGGAGCATTGACCATTGGGTAAAAGAGAGCCAACATGAAAATGTGTTTACAACCCATTTTACTTTTATAATGTGATGTAATTTTGGGTGAAACAGGAGAATAAATGGACGGCAGGGCTTCATTTTGTTTTTAGGGAATTGAAAAGTGGAAGTTACACACCAGAATAAATAAATGGGGGAGACAAAAATGTTATTATTTGGAATAACATGCACAAAAATGTATGACAATAAGACCAGAAATGTTTATTAGGAAAGTACATTTTGATTTAATGCATTCAGTTTTAGAGACCTGTCACCAGTGTTATGAAGCTACTATTATAGTTTTTGTTGTTGTTTTTTTGCCGTTTTTACCTTTTATTATGATAGGACAGTTAGTTGACAGGAAGCGAAGTTGGAGAGAGAGAAGGGGAAGGGATCGGGAAAGGTCCACGAGCCGGGACTCCCGAAGCACAACTGTGCTATATGTCGGCGCGCTGCCCACGAGGCTATTGGCGCCGACAACTACTATTATAGTTTTTATCAATATTTTTCATTTTCATTTGAAAATGTTAGTATTTTTGCTGTGTTTTTGTCATTATAAATAGTTTTGGAGTTTTAAGAATATGTCTATAGTTTGCATAAATGAGAAATGTTGCCTTGGTAAGTTGATCAAATTATAATAACCTTGCCTGTCACTCAATTTGTCACTGCAGTTTTTATTTTTTTATTTTTTTATGTATCATGGCGTAATCCATAATAACACTATTATACAATCAGGACACTGCTTTGTTTATTTTGGTATGTTGTCGTGAACATGATGAGATTCCTTTATTCACAGTTACACAAGAAGACACTTGTGTTTTTTCTCCTTCAGTTCGCTCACTGTTATATTTGTATAATCAGCGCAAACATCTGAGGCCAAATGTGGCAGGAGGAAATATGGAAATGGAGTCTGTCGAGAGCTTCTCAATTCTAATCTATACATCAGTAAATATTTGGACAGAATTACAGCAGAGCGTGACGGGGAGATCCAGTAGGATTGTGTGTCAGGAATAACTGTGGAAGAGGAGCAGAGGACTTTAAAATGAGTGTTTGTCCAGATTACATAATATCCCAGAGGAACAATTTCACTGCTTACAGGCTGCGCTTGCATAGCCTTAAAGGAGTTCTCAGTTAGGTTTCGTTTAAGAATCATATTCACCTCAGATGTTTTCCCAAAAATTCCTCTGGAGACATTAAAAGAGACACAGATGCTTCAGAAGTTTTTATACAGTAAGAGGAGAGAAGCTCAGACGATGATGAGGATTCATATTGAGGTCTGTCTATTGATTGCAGACTGTATCTTGGCAAATCATTTGAGATCCGTTCTGAAACTCTAGAAGAGATTATAGTTATAGTTTTGTGAGGAGAAACATCTGAGAAGTTGGTGACAAACACTGACTCGATTAGCCCTCACTTTAAATGCATTGTTGTCTAAGAGAAACTATTGAGTTATATGTTTAAGAGATCTCATTTGTGGGTTTACTTCTCTAAGGCATGCAATTTGATGTTTCATTATTCCAGTATGTTGAACGGCTAAAGATCACAGTCATACTCATTGGAATTGTTCCGATGTGTGGTTGAAGCGTAATTAACGGCAGTTATTAATTTAGGGCCGGACACTGTTAGGCCAAGTCTTGCATTTAACAGTGTCATTTTAGCCAAGATTTACAGGATTAGCCTGTTGAGAAACTGGGCAAGCACCTTGAATACTGTATGTTAATTGCATTTACTCTGTAGGGAATCTTAGACTTTAACATCACAAAAAATAACTATTTTCCAGTTCAACTTTAACAATCACATGGCTCAGATTAACAGTTGAGAAGCTGTTAATCTGCATATCCAAACTAAAGCAGTGAATTAAAGAAGAACACCTGCAGCAACCTTTAATTTGAACAAGATTTTTTACGTTTTCTCAAAAAGTAAGTGGTTTTGCCCATGCAAAACTCTTCAGAATGTTGGCAAAATGTTGCATGTTAGAGCCATAACGACATTAATACTTTTGTAATATTTTTCCTTATATTAGATGATTTTTTTTTGTTGATAAATGCATTTGCTGTGTTATTTGTATTGAATCACATGACTAGTTTTATACGTGTTATGAATGCGTACCAGTTTTGAAGAAGAATAAGGAAAGGTCCGTGCTGGACGGTCTTTTGACCTCGGAAAAGGCTTGAATTCATGTTTTTGAAACGTGAATAAGTGTAAAGTAGTTTTAAATTTGATTTCTCTTATAATGTAACAAGACAAAGAAAAAGTAAAGCTTAACAAGACAAGTTATGGATTCACGCATCAAATCCTTTATGCAACACTTTTTGGAAATGGCGAAGAACGGAAAATGGCTCAGATCGCCGTTACATTGCATTTTGGTTTCTAAGGTGTTTCAGCCGATTGTTAGCATTGCAATAGAGTTCTGGATGATTTCTATTTCTCTTAACCTTAGTGGAAAGTTCTTTGCGTGATCTATGACGACTCCGATGCAGCCGCTTATACTCCATAATGTCCAACACAATCTACCAAGAGCAGCGCAAACTAGCGTCAGGTTTAAGACATGCTTTTTTGGGCGGTAAATAATGGTAAATTGAAGAGCGCAAACCTTGGTAAACCACCTTTTATATTCATTTAAATACTCTCCTCCCATAAGTTTGAAAGGGAAACTCCTACATATGCATATGCAATAAGATCAGCCACAATATAACCCTGTCCACGTCTGTCCACGTCTTTAGTCAATCCTGACAGTAGTTTTTTAACGCCAAAAGAGGGTTTGCACTGGTGCAAGCTGTTAAAGCTGGCCATTAATATTAAGCATTTGTTTAAATCATTGTTGCATTACAGAAAACTAACAAGTAAACTGTAGATTTATGCATTTGGCAGACGCTTTTATCCAAAGCGACTTGCATCGCATTTCAAGGTACACATTTACATTCTTATCAGTTCTTGCTTTCCCTGGGAATCAAACCCATGTCATTGGCGTTGCAAGAGCCCAATGTTCTACTGTTTGAGCTAGTCTATACAAGATAAAGGTTTTTTTAATTACATTTGAGTGCAAAAATGTGATGGCTCAGTAAGCATCTCGTCCAGTGGTGCATTTACTCTAAACTTTGACACTTCATTAACAGAGGCTGTAATTCTGATCCGTTAGATATCCTCCATGACCTGTGGAAGAGCGGCTGGATCCAATCCGAGATTTATCACACAGTGAACATCTGTCGTGTGTGTGTGTGTGTGTGTGTGTGTGTGTGTGTGTGTGTCAGTGAGATGGCTGAATCTCCTCTCTTTCCCCATCAAACACATCTTGCTCAAGCATTTTTTTCTTAGTGCATCCACGTTGATTGTCTTTCGCCGGCCTGTCCGCCACAGAAAGTGCCGTAGTTCATGAAATATATAAAACAACATCAATCTGAGGGAAAGAAACATCATTTGAGTAGGAAAACATAAGCAGCAGGGATTCACACAGATGCATTTAATTGAAATCTCTTGAATTGATAAGGTCATGTGAAGTGTTTGGGGTGGCTTTAAATCCCCTGTCCGCTCAATACCCTTCGACTTTCATCTTCATCAACTGAGCAGATGTTCAGAAGGAAGTCAGGACCACATCTGTTGAAAAGCACACCAGTAAACGTGACACAAGAAAGCTCAAGACCTCGCTCCACTGGCACTTAAAAACCACAGCGCCCAATAAAAGACTAATTAAACCGAGCAAATTTAATGAAGTACATCAATAAATGGAGGAAGAGGAAGCTTTGTCTGCGCTGAGTGGCTTTAGTGAGTCTGAGCTGCTTGATCCCGCAGTAGAAGCGGTCTGAGACGTCTTACGCAACATCTGGAAGTGAGTGGTGAATTCTGCCCCAGATTCGCCATTACGCAAGACTGATGTTTAATTCCATCACAACGCCTTCGCACAACTGTTCTGTGGCGATACAGCGATGGGAATGCCATTGTACTTTGATACATGGTATATATATTTAAACATACAGAATTATACGCATTTTTGTGGGTGTGCCGTAGTAATATCATGGCATTCGTTTAAATACCTTAGGCTTAGAGTGCCATGTAAATATGAACATGATGATCATTCAGTGCATGGTTTATACACTACCGTTGAAGAGTTCAAAGGAATGTTTCTGAAAAGTCTCTTATTCTCTCCAAGGATGCATTTATTTGATCAAAAATACTATAAAAACTAGCCTGGGAAAACCCAGACAACTTCCGGCAAATTTAGATTTGCTCTGCATTAGTCTGGCAAAGAGCTCATTCAAGCCCATTTCTAATCCGTCGAAATCGTGGCACCAATCAGAAACGTTGGGGCGGGCTTTACACGATGACGATCGCTCTGATTGGTTTTAGGTCTATCCAATTGCGCCCAGAGGCATTTGAGCGACGTCCGTTGGTGACGCCCCTTTGGAAATGAGTTATTAATGAAGCTTTGCCAGACCATAACTCAGTTACTACTGAGAATGGTCTGGTTTTAACCAGGCTATATAAAAACAGTAATATTGTGAAATGTTATTACAGTTTAAAATAATTACATTTTCAAATGTAATTTATTCCTGTGATCAAAGCTGAATTTTCGGCATCATTACTCCAGTCTTCAGTGTCACATGATCCTTCAGAAATCATTCTAATATGATGATTTGCTGCTCAAGAAACATTTATGATTATTATCATTAAACATTTTTTACAGACAATTTTGATCTAATCTAATTGATTTAATGCATCCTTGCAGAATAACAGTATTACGGTAATTTCTTTAAAATAATCTCACTGACGCCAAAGGTTTGAACAGTAGTGTATCAAACTACCATGTTACTACCATCTGATATCGTCACTGTACCAGAGTACTTATTGTAAGAGTGATAGTGTCAAAATAACATGCATTTGCAATGATTCCTTATGATACCATAACATGGTATACTATAGTATTTTTAGTGTGATATTATATAATTTGGTGTAGTGAGAATATGATTACAAGATATTAAAATGCTCTGCCAGTTTGATCAGCCATGTCTTTGTTTTGTCTAGATGATAATCCCTGTTCTGAGAAAAGTCTCATGAGATTCATGCAAAACAATTGGAGTTGCAAATGAATTGCTGCCAAAAATCTGTCACGGAGAAAAAAAGGTTAGAAATTATTGGGGTTTGTTTACAGTAAGTTGTTTTTTCTTATTAAATTAAGCTTTTTCTTTTACAACACTTTATTTATTTTTGCAGCCATGCATATGCATGATATGTTAACCTTCAGCTCAGTACAGGCCAATGTGGAGCTTGTGAGTGTTTTCAAGACTTGGTTTAGCATCTATAGACACAAGCGTGATGAGCCGTTCCTCTCGGGATGAGCTGGGAAAACTCCCGCAGGATTTCACGTGTGTGTTTGTGAGTGTGTGAGTTCACCTGTGTGTCTGTGATGCAGCGCTGCATGTCTGTCGAAGGTAAACACACACTCTCTCTCTCTCTCTCTCTCTCTCTCTGTGTGGCTGTTGCTCGACTCTGGAAGATTTATACAATCCTCCGCTGCTCTGAGTGTTTGCATTTCAGGATTATTCTGATGGATCGCTCCGGCTTCCCAGCCTCAATAAGTTAATGCCCTTCCCATTTGTCACTAGATGTGACGCAAACAGCATGTATGGTGGAGCGAGTAAGTGTGTGTGCATGTGTGTGTGTGTGTGTGTGTGTGTGTGTGTGTGTGTACTTGTCTTTGTGAGGACCAGATTGAGTTTTAGACCATTGGAGTGAGGACAAAGAGAGTAAAGTGAAGACATTTTGTCCGGTCCTCACTTTCTGAGAGCCTTTAAAGGCCTGTTTGAGGGTCAAGAATTGGTTTTAGGGATAAGGTTATAATGAGGTTAAGGGTCGGTTTAGGGTCAGGGGTCGGGTTAGGCACTTAGTTGTGATGGGTAAGGTTAGGGTAAGCGGCTAGAGATTGCATTGTGTCAATGAATGTCCTCATCACCACAACACACACACACACACAGCAGCGACGGCTCCCTTTATCATTACCTGGAGTGAATGAGAGAACGAGACCAGAAACCAGGACTGTGGAGATTAGCCCAGCTTCTGAGAGCCGCTTGATTACCACAAAGACCCTAGTGAATATTGAGAACGGTCAGGCCAGACGGCAGGAGGGATGGAGGATCTGAAGTGTACACTAGAGCTGAGTGATGTTCTCTGAGGATGTCTGAGATAAAGCAGCTCTGAATCACTGCCACAGCAAATCACCGGGAACTTCAACTCTGTGGCACTTCTGAAAGTGTGTTAAGCTGGGTGATATAACGAATATTTAAAGGGATTCACCCAAAAATGAAAATTCTGTCAGTAATTACTCGTGTTGTTTCAACCCCGTAAGACTTTCGTTCGTCTTCGGAACACAAATTAAGATATTTTTTATTAAGTCTGAGAGCTGGATCACTCCTCCATAGGCTTCTATGCACTGTAAAAAAATATGTCTGCAATTAGTTATAACAACTTAAAATTTGTTGGGATAACTTAAATATCCAACTTAACTAAACTAAACTAAACTAAACTAAAGTTAACTGAACTTAATATTTGAAGTCAAGCACAAACACATACTTTTTTAACTTGAAACTACACATTATTTCTTATTTAAGTTGTGATAAATAATCACAACAATAATTTTTACAGTGTGGGATCGAAACTTGGCGGCCCAGAAAGTTAGTAAAGACATCGTTAAAATAGTCCAAGTGACTACAGTGGCTCAACCTTAAGTTTATCAAGCGACGAGAATACTTTTTGTGCGCAAAAAACAACTAAAATAACGACTTTATTCAACTCTTCATGTTCTTCTGTGTTTCTCTGAGTGAGTTCACGTAGTGTTTCTGGGTTGTACGTCAATATGTAGGCTCACTATTGGCCGACGCTGGTCATGTGTGTGATGCTGGCCAATAGTGAGCCTACGTTCTGACGTACAACCCCAACGATGTCTTTACTAACTTTCTGGGCCGGCAAGTTTCAATTACATAGAAGCCTATGAAGGAGTGAGACAGCTCTCAGATTTAATCAAAAATATCTTAATTTGTGTTCCGAAGATGAACGAAAGTCTTACGGGGTTGGAACAACATGAGGGAGAGTCATTAGTACTGACAGAATTTTCATTTTTAGGTGAACTGTCCCTTTAAGAACGAAGTGATGATTTTAGCAACTCTGCAAATATCACAATTATTTTGGGAAATAAATGTAAAAAAAATTATTTATGATTTCTAGCATTTTCTATTTTGTTTGACTAATTATGTTATTTAAAGACCATAACACGCTAGTTTTGTCCTACTAGTTAATTTCCACCAATCATTTCAATGCAGTATTTCACTCATTTCTTTGTGCTTTTGTCATGTTTATTCGTTTTTAGTTGTTTTAAACTTCTATTTAATCATATTTTCAGTATGGTAATTTAGTACTTCGATTTAAACCTTTTTCAGACAAGGCAAAAAAAAAATACGTTTTAGCAATTGTATGCAATTTTGTCACGTTTATTTGTTTTTGATATTTCTATTTAGCTTTCATTTATTTTTTTATTTCAGTTTTAGTCTATTTTTTATAATTTCAGTACTTCAACTTTTTTTTTATCGAATATATTTATATATTTTTTCAACTTTATTTCAAACACCGAAAACCATTTTGAATGCTTTTAGATTAAGTTAACTATAACACTGTTTCAATTAATTGTTTCGAAACACCAATTCAATAATTCGTTTATCTCATCATTCATAAATGTTCACAAAGTCAAAATTTTTGTGTGTTTTTAAACGTGTAGTGGTAAATTAATTCAAACGTTTTGCATTAAATATGTTAATCTACCTGATTGGTCCAAATGATGGTTCCTTCTCACATGAGATGGAAGACATTTCTCCTCTGTCGTTTGTATTGAATGATTTAATGATTAATACAGATGTGTGATCATTATTATGTGCATTAATTAGCATAAATCATCTCCAGCACTCTTTTTCAGCGAGCATCCTGGGTCAGTTGCCACCTAAGACATTTTTTATTTTAGCAAAAAATGTATTATTCTTAGAAAATTTGTACTGAATTATTTTTATAGTTTCACTTTTGAATAAGTTGCTCAGTTCTGGACACAAAACAAATCAAATGAGCATCACGTCATTGATCCTTGTTTGTTTTTTCTTTTTATCTTTGTCTGTTTCGTTGTGTGTGTGTGTGTGTGTGTGTGTGTGTGTGTGTCCTCTGTAAGCCGCATGTCGTATCTGTGATGTCTCCCTTTGATTTGATTCTGTTTTGTGTGTATGTCTGTGTTCTGGAGTGCCTGTTTGTTATTACCTGTAAAATAAGCAGGAAACCAGTGATGGAATGCATAATAATGAATCTGATGAAAGCTAGATGCTTTCAGCTGGACAGGACGTCACACTAGTCCATACCTCGATAATTACACTCTGCTTTCTTAGAAATGTGTGTCTTTTTAGCTCAAAAGTTGACATGAAATGTAATTACAACTCTCACAACATTCTATAATGTGACGGAATTCCAAAAAGTGGGAAAAAAAGAAAGGACAGGATTTTAGCCTTCAGGAATTGGTTGGACCTCTGCAGTTGGTGAAGTGTTTGATGAATTTTGGACTGATGTGCACTGATAAATTGTGAGCAGGAACATCCATCTGACCAAATACTAATCAAGCCAAGCCCCGCTTATCTTCCGAGATCCTCTGTTTATTAAGACCAGAAATGTGTAATTAGGCAAATAAATAGAGTTTGTCCATTCTCTTGAGATGAAGACTGTAGTCAATCTAATTTGGCAGAATCAAGGTGAAATGTTTGCTTCATTCTGCATCCACATCAATAAGTGTCAGTGTAATATCTGAGGCAAGCAAAGCATAAACATAAATATTACTGCAATTTCAGAATCTGACTTGGGCATGAACTGACACGGTAAAACCGATTACTTTAACTGTTTGTGTTTGCAATTGCTCTAGAAGTCTTGGAAGCTGAAGCTCACAATTATGGTAAGGGGCGTTACATTTCCAACACGCACTTGAGGTTTTTAGCCAATCACAACGCACTGGGTCTGCTGGCCAATCAGAGCACTGGCTTTTCAGAAGGAGGAGCTTTGTAGAATCCAGACCAGAACTCAGAGCGTTTCAGACAGACTGGGAATAGAAGAGCTGCAATAATACAGCAAGTGAAAAATCATTTTAAAGCATGCTAACCTATTCTATTAAACCCAATAAACAAATAATGACCTTTTAAAATGGCATCACATGGCCTCTTTGAGCTTGCCTGAGGCTAGAAGAGTCTTACATTTTGGTGATTTCAGCAGTCGGAGGCTTTGAGAAAATATCTAACTGGAGTTTCCGAGCTAATTAGCTAAACCTCAAACAGAAGGGAACGATCTGAGCCTCTGACACTGGTGTAAAGTTATCTGCCGTTATCTCTTCAGCCAG
>FLSR01001311.1:9027-20407 GCA_900092035.1 Leuciscus waleckii
TGAGTTTATTGAATATTAGAGCCAAAGTCAATAGAAAGTGTCAACAATGAAAACATAAAAGGTATTTTGCATTTTCTACACAGTCAAGCATGTTTTCATATTCAAGGTCTGTTCTAAAAGTATCTGGACTGGTTATGAATCTCCACACAAGATCATGAAACGTGAACAAGCTCTAATATGTCTCCATCTTTAACAGCCTGTTTCTTCTCCATTTGATGATTTCAGACACACATGAGGCTTCATGATAGATGGAGTGACACCATGAACTCTGATTAGAGATTCACAATCAGTCCTGATACTTTCTGAACAGACTCATGATTCATGATTAGTGGTCGACTGATATTGGTTTTTTGATGGCCGATGCCGATATCTTGGAGAGCAGGGTGGCCGATGGCCGATATAAAGCCGATATTTTTATATTTATTTTAATCAATATTTAATAAATCATAAAACAAATTTTAAAAATAACATGCTTTTATACTTTAGATGGCAACTTCTTAAATTTGCAATCCTTTTACAGTATTTTTCACAAAGTAATTGTTTAGAAATATATGAATGTGAATAAAAAGAAGGTAAACACTGTAAAAGGACACTCAGTAATCTGGTAATATTGTGCGCACTGGTAATCATATTTTTTCAAATAAAGACAAGGTAACGCTAATGTTACATACAGCACAGAGAAAACTATATGAATATGACACAGTGGCAACTGGATATATATCAGCATATTTAAAATGAAGGATTTAAAGTTTTTCGATCGCGTCTCCTGTGAAGCTGATCTTCTGTTCGCACTCACTCACTTCGCAGTTCGCACGGACCGACCGTCACTCGCAGACAGTAATGCACACTTCACAAGATATCACAGCTGGATTCCATTAAATCTGCAAGGTTTGTGAAATTAAATGTTTATCAGATATTCAGAGATTTGTTTAAATGACGTAGATGCGCATTTGCTGAATGTTGACGGCAAATGAGAAAGTATTTTAGCCTGATTGTTTGCCTTATCTGTAACAAATAATATAAAAGCAAATGCTTTACTTTAACTACTTACTTCGCATAAGTTACCATTTACTTACTTTGTTCACCAGTTCTGTCTAACAAAGTATTAGATATGACTGACAGAGATCGTAAATTAATGAAGACAGAGAATGTGAGTGAGCGCTGTGTGATCTGAGGAGCTACCGTTGTCGTTCTCTTCTGGCGCTGGTGTTCTCAGCGCCGCCCGTCGAAATAAAAGTCCCGCTTTCAACACATCGGCCAATCAGAAAAACTTATCGGCCGATGCCGATATTTCAAAAATGCCAAATATCGGCCGATATATCGGCCATGGCGATATATCGGTCGACCACTATTCATGATCTTACTTTAGTGATGGCGGTTCATCTAGTGGAAGTGTAGCAGTGATGATGGTCACATGACTGAATATGGACACAGAGATGGACGTTCATCTGCACATCCTCAGTGTCTCAGGAGTCACAATAAAAATACTAAATAAAGTCATGATTCTGTAACTCTAGTGTATATTAGTTTGTTATCAGCACAAGCTGTTGTAAATCCTGCCCACTTCTTTGCATTGTCAGCACATGCTTCAGTGCTCTGAGAGTGTTTATAGTGCTGTGAGTTTAACACTTCATGACTGAGAGCAGAACAGAACACAATCTTCATCATCACACAAGACTAAACTACAGCAATGAACACAATCAACATCTTCATCTGGACCATTGCACTGTTTATTCAAGGTAAGATGTAAAAACTGACTCTGGTTTTAGTGTTTTTGTAAAAGTATATGATGATAATAGTTTTAAACACTAATAGTTTTTCTTTTCTCTTCTTCAGAATCCAGAGGAGTGACTCTGACTCAACCTGAAGTTAAAACTGTCCAACAGAGTCAAACAGCAACAATAGAGTGTAATATAGATGTAGTAAATCTGCAGGACAGTGGACGCTGAGGGCCAGAGTAAACCATCACTGCTTTAAATAACGCAGAACATAAGCTGACCCGACTGTCCATTAAACAACTTCATTTGAATGGTTTGTGTTTTTTGTTTTACTTTCAGACCAGCACTGGAGAACGCCTGACAGTGGGATGTTGAGACTTCTTCCTCTGGTTGAGAAAAAGCTACACCACATCAGTGATCACATCTTCTGTTCATCTGTTGTACTCTAGGGTACAACTGAACAAACTGTTTAGACGAGGAAGAAAAACATGAACCTGATAGAGACATGTACAGGGAAGAGCAAGAAACCAGTTTAGCTGTGATATTGAATCATTATTTTCCAACACAATATTAAATCTGTTTTCTGTATCATAGGTGACTGAATAGGATTCTCTGGCACTCGTGTTGTGGCTTCAGCAGCTGTGAATGGATTATTATGATGTTAATGTATTTTTGAAGACACATTTATATTTATCTTGAATCTCATTTGTCTTTATGCTACTTTATGCTGTGTCCTCCAATAAAGTGTTGTGTAATAAAGTATGGTGAATATTGTGTATTGAAAGTGGTGTTTGGTACAGTAAATAGAACATTTTATTTGAGACATTTTTTGTTTGTTTAGATTAGTTCATAATTTTAAAACAACTACATATAATTAATTGCCATGATTATTTTACTTTGGACATAAACATTGTTGATCTGGTTAATGATATTGCATGTATGCCAGTTTTCAGTGAAATAAAGTATTACATGTTTGTCATTTCTCCCTCAAATCCTAGGAGAGATTTCAACGGATTCTCAGATTTTAGATAGATCATTCATATGAGTTACAACTTACTATAATATAACATGAATAGAGATCAACGTTAACATATACTGTACATAAGGCCAACAAATCTGAAAAAAAAGAATCACACAAGAATTAAACTACAAATCGACATAAAGTGCAAAAACTCTATTACATGATACAGTCCAGCACACTAGAGCTCTTAGTCTCAAAGTCATCAATGACTGAATCAAAAGCCAAGTTTTGAGCCCCATGATGACTGATGCTGATCTCTGCAGGTCCACTTAGACGCTCTCGGCTCATGGTAGACCTCATGTGTGTTTTAATCAGCTTGATCTTTGAGAAGCTCCTCTCCGCAGCCGCTACAGTCACTGATACTCTCAGTGCACACACACATGTTTCAGCAGATTTCTTGCAGTCGCTTTTCATGATGAAACTCAGGAATCTCCATGGTGGTCATGTTGGCTGATGGTAGGTCAGGGAAACTTCTCATTTCTAGGGCGAGTTGTTTTCATCTATGTCTGATTGTCCACCATTACTTAAAGTGCCGCTTAGTGTCTCACACACTGCTTCATCAGTTCTTCATTTTTCATCTTAGGGAAGTTGACAAGAACACCAAACTTCTCCTTGACCTCTGCCAAGGTCTTGAACCTCTCATCCAGTGACACAATGGCACATCACCACTACATTACACATGTTCTCCATCCTCTTCAGTGAATCACTGATGTGCTCATCTGGACATTCATATGAGAACTGTCTATGTGTTGATCACAGCCTCTTCTCTTTGAGAACAGCATACACTTTCATTTCTTCACACATCTCTCTTGCTAAAGCTGGAGCTGAAGCAAAGCCTTTACCGCGGTAGTCAGTCAAGAAAGTTTTTGTTTTGCCAAGCCGGTCCACTGCCATATCCAGCTGAAACACACTGCATCAGCTTACTGAAGTGTTCCTTCACTTGTGGCTTGTCCTCCACTGACACAGTCCTAATGACAACTGAGAGCTGCTCTGTGTGGCTTATATCAGGGGTGCAATCCAGTATAATGGAGAAGTATTTGCAAAGTTTGATCTGACAGCACTTATCAATTCATTTTGTATGTTTTTATTAGGTATGTTGTCATGTTCCCTTCTCCACTCTCTGCTCTATCTATATGTTGCTTTATGACAGGATCAGATTTGGCCATAAGCTCTTCTTCTTTCAGGAATCTGTCATTATTGGGCCGGAAGAGTGTGTCTGTGGATCCTCTCAGAGCCATGTTTCTCTCAGCAAGAGACTGGATTATTGATACTCTTCTTTTCAATACTTCACGCCACCTCTTCCTCTCTGTCTCAATAAGTGCCATTGCCTGGCTGTCTATTGTCTGACACTTTTCATTCTTTTTTCAGTGTTAACGGATGGACTATAGGTAACTGTAAATTAAGAACGGTTATTCTGAATAATTTAAGTCCAGATATAATTTCGCTGAATGAGATGCATTTATTTGATGATAAAGTAATTGATTTGGAAGGTTATACATGGTTTGGTTATAACAGAACAAAGCATGTTAAAGCACCTAAAGGCTCTGGTGGGTTTGGGTTTTGTGTTAAAAACGATCTGGTGGAATTATACAAAATTGATGTTGTAGACAAACAGGTGGATGGTATTCTAGGTTTAAAATATTTGCATTTGAAATCAGGTTATAGTTTTGTTGTTTTTACGTGTTTCCTGCCACCCGAAATGTCAGTATGGGGAAAGGATGCCTCTTTTTTCTTTAATCATGTTTTGAGCCAGATCTACAGGGATTAATGCATTATGACGTCTGATAATTCCATGTAGCCTGGGTGTCTCTGTGTAGTCTTGCTAATTATTTAGTCTCATATGCCATGTATTTACCAGGAGATGAAAAATAATTCAAGTGGAATAACAATATTTGGTGCTGAAGGAGACGGAGCTGAGCTCCGGCATGGTGTGTTGTGGACCCGAGGAGGCGGAGCTGCGCTCCGGTGCGCTCCGGCCCAATTTAACCTATGCCTGCGCCTAAGAAAGGCCGCGCAAACAGGGCTTTTGTTGAGGTTGGATCCGTTATATACAGAAAAGATTACTTGGAACGTCACATCACTACGGAGCTCCACCAGGACAGCATCAGATGCCAGGCATCTCTTGCCTCTGGTAGGTTCCAATTTCAAAAACAAGTATATAATATAACTTTTACTTTTCAAATAGTTTTATAATAATTTTGTCATAGGCATCTCAGTCATAGACTCATTTGAGCCCACGGTTGTTTTGGAGCATGAGGCAGTCATTGGTGGGTTCAAGTGCCTTTACTGGCTCGTAAAAAATGAACTGGCCCACCACACAAACTATCCAAAACTTTTGAGCCTGGCTGAGCTTCTAGGGTGCGACTACTTCAGGAAATTAAAGGTAAAGGTCACCTAGGCATTACTTAAGATTACATTTAATCTTTACATTATAATAAAAATTACAGTCCTTTTTTCCCTTTTCCCAATGTCAAGATTGACCAGAGGAATAACTATAGGTCTCAACGTATTATTGACGACATGCTTGAGGTCTTAGCAGAGGTCATAGAGGAGCCAATTATCACTGTTATCAGCCAATTAAGATTAAATCATCACAGGCAATTAGCCTGGAAGTCGACGAGAGCACAGATGTGTCGATCGACAGCAACTTGATTTGCATGTCCGGTATGGGACCATTTATTTTGTTTGATGTCAATCCCATAAATTCTGGGTGCTGTTAATGAACTGTGAATTCTACTTGCCTATGCTTTCTCTCAGATCCATAGATAAAGAGGGACACGTGTTCAATCAGTTCCTGGACTTGGTCCCTATTGCCGATGGCAAAGCAGACACTATTGTCACAGCTGTCAAGAACGTAATCTTGAAGAAAGGCCTCCCAACAGAGAAACTCTATGGACTCGGGACTGACGGGGCAGCCGTTATGACGGGTAATTATTTTATGCTCATGTGAGATTGTTTTATTATTTGTATCCCATGATTGTCACTAAATAATCTTATTTATATTCAGGGCGTGTGAATGGAGTTGCAAAGCAACTTACAGACAGTTTTCCAAAGATTGTGTCTGTAGCTTGTGCTGCCCACAGATTGGCCCTTGCCTGCAAGGACTCATCGAATGATGTAAGGTACATGGCCACTTCAGGGACCACCTTCAAGAACTTCATTTATATTTTAGAAACAGTGCAAATCGTACTGCAACACTCAAAGCAGCATCCACCACCCTGGGTGTCAGTGATTTGAAAATAAAGGTAATAGTAATTTGATACCATTGTAGTTATCTTCTGTCTATTAATAACCAATAATCAGTCTTTAATTGCAACATTTCCAGGAAGTGAAGGACACACGCTGGCTCTCTCAGCACAAAGCCATCGAGACCCTACAGAGGAACCTGAGCGCAGTCCTTGGAGCATTGGCAGAGGAGGCAGAGCTGAGAAGATGTCCAGGGGCAAAGGGCCTTAACATTCTGTGCTACATACAGATTTGTGGCAGCAGTTTACCTCCAGGCTGATGTTTTGCCCCACCTCGCATGCCTGTCCAAAATCTTTCAAAAAGCACATGTCAACTTTCTACATATCAAGGAGCAGGTATGTTTTTTTAAATCAGTTTGATTTGATATATTGAAATGAGGATTGTTTGCAGGTCTACTAAACAGCAGCTACTCTTTTTTAAATGTAGGTTCCTGTCACAATTCAGACTCTCAGGAGCATCAAAGAGGCTGGACAGACTCCACTGCCTGGATCATTCCTGTCTCGCCTTCATCAGGACCTCGATGATCCACAAGGACTTGGAGCCTTCAACATACAGCATGAGGAGGAGAGGAAAAGGAGAGGGCGAGATGTCCACGAAGTGTCGAGGGAGGAGCTGTGGGCCAGATTCCAGCGAGAGGTAAATGCCTTAAAACTAATGAATTTTCCTTTTCCTCTTCTAAATGGTCCTCTATGGCCTGGCCCTTAAAGGATTAGTTCACCTCAAAATAAAAAAAAATCCTAAACATTTACTCTATGAGTGGATATGAGTGGAAGAGAAATTACGTTTTTGTAGGAAAACATTTCTGGATGACCCTTTGAAACTGCATCGATTTGGACTTCTACAATTTGGTTGCCATTTAAGCCCATTCTGTGGAGAAACATCCAGAAATGCTTTCCTAAAAAAACGTAATTTCTCTTCCACTGAGGAAAGAAAGACATGGATATTGGGATGGCATTGGGGTGAGTAAATGTTTAGGAAATTCATTTTGAGGTGAACTAATCCTTTAATGACTGTAGTTAAGGTGGGTGTAGGCTCTTCCTAAAAAAATGGTCATAGAAAGTGTAGCGATGGCATAGCAATGTAGCAATAGCAATGTCTTTAAGTTATCTGACACTAAGTGTTGGCAATGGAAATGTGTATACGTGTCAATAAAAATATATTATATATTTAACCCTTTTGTTGTGCCTTAATCACCCCCCAATTTATGGAGAACGAAAGAAATAGACTCGGTCAGTAAATGTAACGTTTTTACAAAAATGTAAAAAGGCAACATATGATGGCAGAGCTTTCAGCTTATAGATTCCCCTATCCTAGAGAGAGGGAATTGCTACTAAGTGTTGTGGGAGAAAGGGGAAATAGGGAGCTGTTCCTTTAATATTGTATGGACATGAAATTGTAGTTTGCGTGGGAGGGAATTATGGGTAGTGTAGTCCAGAACATGCACGGTTATGTGTGCAACGCTGAATAGAGTGGAGATATATTTCCTTATTTTCTTTGTTATATTCAATGGAAATGAACCGAGTATTTATGTTCACTGCATGTCATGCTTTCATACATAGTCTTTGCTTTAAAATGTCTCTGCTTGTCTCTGTTCAGAATTTTCGTATTTATTGCATGTGTTACAAATGATTTGGATGATTTTGCATGTATCTCTTGCGAAATATAAGACACAGAACCTTGTTCTTATATTTCGTGGTATTTTAATTTGTTAGTAGCCTAGGCCTAGATTTATGAACTAAAACATAATAGTGATAAATTAAACTAAATTATCGTAAAATTAAAACATTGTCAGGACTTGCTAACTGATGTTAGTCGGCAGCATTTGTGTTTTAGCATTAATTAATATTTAAATAGGCGTACAGTAGGTTGTTATGATTAGCATAATTTTCTTTAATAAATTAAAACATAAAACATTGCAATAGAAAAATGTCACATCAATGAGGCTTTGCGTAAGCATAAGACGTTAAGCTCATGCTCATAAGCTCAGAGTTCAGACGATAGCTGGTCAACGCTACAACATGAGCGCCGCGGTGCTTCAAGCGGTCTGAGTTCGAATCTCAACTCTACCATCTTTATAATTTTGTTTGTAGTTTAATAGGCTACTTGTGAAAAATAAAAACTTCTGAAATGTTCATTTATTGATTTGAAACACTTTTCATAACTTTGTTATTCATTGTCTGTTATTTTAGGCGTTTAGACGATAACATTGAAGTCTACATGTTGTTAACCGATGTTGGCCGACAGCGTTTATGTTTTACCATTCTTGATGCTTAAATAGGTAACAGATTATTAAAGTCAAGTGTTTTTTTTTATTAATAATGGCACATTACAACATTAATTTGCTACATTCCAGAAGAGCCTCTGTTGCGCTGTAGCCTACAGAGGACAAAACCCGAAGGTGCTGTTGAAGGAGATTGTCAATTATCAGCCGATCGCACCAGAAAATCAAGATGATGAAGCTCGTCTTTAATCTGCTAAATTATTGTTTTGTGAATCATTCACGAAATTGAGATTATTTTTGCCGCGTTGACTTTGCCGTGGCAGCTAGCATGGCGATAATAGGCATTCTGGTTGACTACCTACTGTATATGTCATTCACACAGTTCAACATTCGCAACAACAACCCCAGTCACAAGTGGAGATTGCAGCAGTGACAGTAAAGGTCATCATCGATTCTGGTGCAAGCGTAAATATTGTTGATGATACTGCATATCACAAAATAAAACGAAACCTCGCATTAAAACCATCGGATGCAAAGATTTTAATATGGCTCTCACTCCACTTCCACTAAAAGGAAAATTTCAAGCCAGAATCCGTTTCAACAACACAGACACAGCAACCACGTTCTATGTGATTGATGGTCACTCAGGTTCTCTGCTGAGCTGCAACACTGCAACAGAACTTGGAATTCTTCAAGATTTTCAGGTGAAGTTACACATAGATGAGTCCGTAAAGCCTACAGTGCAACCACACGGACGAATTCCATTCCATATCAGAAAAAAAGTGGAGCAAGAACTCGAAAAACTTGAACAACAAGGTATCGTTGAAAAAGTCAGTGGTCTGACACCCTGGGTATCACCTATAGTTGTTGCACCAAAACCCAAAAATCCTGACAGTGTGCGCATATGCGTGGACATGCGAATGCCCAATTGCGCCATTCAAAGAGAACGTCATGTCACCCGGACGGTGGATGATCTGATACATGACTTAAACGGAGCTGTACTCTTCACAAAACTGGATCTGAATGCTGGATATCATCAGCTTGAACTAAATCCTGATTCCAGGTACATAACAACATTCACGACTCATGCAGGGCTCTAGAGGTACACTCGTTTGAATTTTGGGATTAGTTCAGCTGCCGAGGTGTTTCAAAACACAATTCAACAGGTCCTTCATGGCATCCCAAACGTCAAAAACATGAGCATGTACATGATGATGAACATCATAGTTTTTGGTAAATCGCGAGAGACTTAGAGAGAAAAATCTGACCCTCAACAAAGACAAGTGTGAGTACAGCAAGACGAAACTTGACTTCTTTGGATATGTGTTTAAAGGTATTTCTGCAGATCCGAAGAAGATAACAGCCATTAAGAACCTCCCAGCCCCACAGAATGTGTCCGAATTACACAGTCTGCTCGGAATGACAACATACAGTTCACCTTTCATTAAGATTACGCAACAACCACACAGCCACTGCGTGAACTCATTTGGAAAGACCACTCATAGAATTGGGGGCCAGAACATCAAGCAGCACTGGACAAGCTAAAATCTCTACTAATTCAGAATGCTACAATGCTACTTCGATCAAAAGAAGAAGTCCACACTACTTGTTGATGCAAGCCCGGTTGGTCTTGATGCGATACTAAGTCAGCCAAACACAGACAGTTCTGGTAGCAAAGCAATTGCGTATACCAGTGCTCACAGCTGTAGAACAACGCTACTCGCAAACAGAGAGAGAAGCTCTAGCAATAATCTGGGCATGTGAACATTTCCACTTATATCTGTATGGTTCACACTTCACAGTCATTACGGATCACAAACCACTAGAGCTCATTTTCAATAACCCTCGAGCATCCTCACCAGCCAGACTTGAACGCTGGAGACTGAGATTGCAACAATACACGTTCACAGTCCAATACAAACCCCGGAAAGACAATCCTGCTGATTACATGTCAAGGCATCCTGTGGATGGACAACACACAGACAACTGTTCGGAAAATGCAGAAAGACACGTCAACTTCATAATTGACAACACAGTCCCAAAAGCACTGACTTTAGATGAAGAATGACACGAAACAATGAAAGACTCTGTCCTACAAACAGTGATAAAAGAGTTGAAAGGTAAAGCCTGGACACACTTGAAGCAGACCATGTCAGGCGTATGCCACGCAAAACTGAAGGCATTTCATAAGCTGAGACATGAGCTCACAGTTAAAGCATCACAAGACATTGTCCTCAGAGGGAATAGACTTGTTTTACCTGCCTCTTTGTATCAAAAAGCCATTCAACTTGCACATGTAGGACACATGGGCATTGTGAAGACTAAACAGCTGGTAAGAGAAAAGGTATGTTTCCCTGGTATCGATGCAGAAGTGGAAAAAGCTGTGCAAGGATGCATTCCATGTCAAGCAGCCACGCTCCAGCATCACTCTGAACCCCTCAAAATGTCTGCTCTGCCAATAGAGCCATGGTCATTAGTCTCTGTGGATTTTACTGGTCCGTTTCCTTCGGGTGACTACTTGCTGGTAGTAGTTGACGATCATTCCAGATATCCAGAAGTGGAGATAGTCAAGTCTACAGCAGCCACTGCTGTGATCCAAACTAGACAAGATATTCTCAACTTTTGGCATACCCAGCACAGTCAAAACTGATAATGGCCCACCATTCAATAGTCACTGTTTTGCGAATTTCAGTTCAGATCTTGGTTTCAAACACAGAAAGATAACCCCGTACTGGCCTAAAGCGAACGGAGAAATAGAACGGTTCATGAGAACGCTTAAAAAGACAGTCATGACCACCAAGCAGAAGATAAACCATGGAAGCAGTGCCTGTATAGTTTCCTGAGAAATTACAGAGCAACACCACATTGGACCACCTAAAAACCTCCAGCAGAACTACTGTTCGGAAGAAAGATTAACACCACATTACCTTCAAATCCACAGGACACGCCAAAAACTGACCTCATATGTTGCAAAGAAACGAATGAAAAGGTATGCAGATTTTCGGAACAGAGCAAAATAATCCAGTATCAAGGCAGGTGACGTTGTACTCTGCCGACAACCCTCGACAGGAAAGTTGATGACTCCACATGAGATAAAACCCTACAAAGTAGTCAAAGTCAGAGGGTCAATGGTGACAGCAAGTCGTTCAGGAAGATGCATTACAAGAAATTCCT
>FLSR01001312.1:1984-13936 GCA_900092035.1 Leuciscus waleckii
CATAATTTTAATGAATTAAATATAAATTTCAATTAAGTTTTTAGTGTAATCTTAAATGTATTTTTTTTTGGGCGCCCTGCAGTGACTAGTACTTTGCAGCTAATAGACATATTCTCGCTTTTTTTCCGCAGTAAAGCACATTCCACAAACAATGCAGTCCTACTGTAACTTTACTAGCGATATAACACCAAATATAGAACATTTATTCACAACACCAACATGCTAATAATCCACATGAAACTGATAACGTAAGTGTAACTGACTGTCATAAAATTTTGAACTGCTTCCACTGACGTCATTGCCATTACACGTTTCTGTGCCACTTTACTATAGAGAAAACAGGCTGCCCAACTCGCTCATTGACAGCAAACTAATTCTTCCATTCTTCCAGTACTCTCCTACCTTCGCTGCTGATGCTACGACTCTTCTTGTTAGCATGTGCTCCTTCATTGGTATGTTCCTCATTTCGCTTTTCTCCTCTAATAACATTTGTCCATTAACAAAAATAGTGGCTACTGATACTATTGGAATTCTGCCAATGTGCGCTTCTAAGTGTTCGTTAACTGCTTTGCGTTAGTACATAGTAGGTCTGCGCATGTCTGAAAATAATATTTGATCACCAAAATTATTTTATATGACAAAAAAAAAACATTTCAGTTCAAACTTATATTTGTTTAAAGGGGACATATCATGCTTTTAAATCGTTCCTTTTTACATATAAATCATACATTTGTGGTCTATATAAAGCGGAACTGCAATGCTTGGGTCTGAATTCCTTATTATTATAGCTCCACAGGCCCCTTTTCTACCCCTTTTCTGATGTGCGTCTGAGAGCAACTCGTTTTGGTGCGGTCTCTTTAAATGCAAATGAGACACTTCATACCCCGCACCCTCTCCAGGTTGCAGAGGCGACACTCGGTTCAACTCCACCCCGGTCGGCCATTTTTGTAGTTTGATAGCAGAGATAAGATTATCTAGCGGCACAGAAACTTTTTATTCACACGTTATTAACAAAATGTCAACAACGGAAGACTTGTCCATCCAGCCTTACATGTTCGAGCCAGAGTTGGACACGGAGCGAGATGAAAATGAAGACGACGAACCTGCAGAACAATGTCTTCATATGGATGTATCGCAATGGTGTGTTACTGTATTTACATTAACTTCTCTATCCATGCCCACTACTACAATACTGCCTGTTTTACACTTTCGCCTGGCTCCGAAGAGAGTGTGCGCGCGTGCGACCGGGTCTCTGTCTCTGCTCGTCTTTCAGTAAACATACGCCCTGTCACAAGCGCGGCAGTTCATCTACATTACTCACCGATCAAAAAAGACTTTGGCGGGACAAAAAAAATCGCTTAGGCGGGCGTTAACGTTGAGCGGTCGAGGGCATACAATATCGATTGTTCATAAAACTTAGAACCGGTTCTCAATTCCCATCCCTAGTCATGACACTCAACAACAGTAATTCTGCTACAGACGTGTAACGTTAAGTTACTTAAAAAAAACCAAAAAACAAAGGTACTGCTAAACCATGACCACCGTGTGTTTTAAGAAGTACTTTACTTTATTAACGTTATTTACAGCTTACCGAAGTGCTCTGTTCGTCGTCTCCAAAGATAGAAGGAATTGACCCCTCAATCAGACGAAGTCTATCGGCAAATCCTTCTTTATACTGGCGGAGGTTGCTGAAGTAACGTTAGTTGTCCTCGAAGTGCTTCGTGCACACAAAAATGACTTTACCCACAGATGTGGGTACATTTCCGTGAAAAATAAAACTCAACCAGGCACTTCGAAGAGGTTCTGATTCTGGGAGACGGTGTAATGAAGCGTGTGGGTTACTACATCCAACAACCGAACAATTTGACTTATCCTCTCGTAACTTTTGCATCCTTGAGCTTGGACTACAAAATCGCAGCGAGAAATCAAAATGGCGGATTGCTCGAAGTGTTGGGCCGGGAGTAGGTGTCCTTATTTGGCAGTTCCGCTGCAAATACTGTGACGTAATTGTTAAAAAAACGTAATAGAGAATAGAAAAATCCGAACAGGTTGCAAAATATACTGTACTTCTAAACACTCCAAATATACAACAAAATGCATTTAAGGGCTAAAAAAGTGGATTTAGCATGATATGTCCCCTTTAAACCATTTTAATTTAATTTAAAAAATAAATTGTAAAACTGGATTTTTTAAAATGTGGTCAGCATATTGTGTTCCGCATTTGCAGTCTTGACGGGCCGCCATACTGGGTGGAGGGCTGGCATTAATGCTATGACGCTGAGCAATAAGTCCTGTTTGTGAAATAGACTAAGCATCTCCTTTCTCTTTATCTCTAAAGTCTAAAAAGTTTCCCCTTCAGGAAGTTCAGTAATGTTCCAATTCACACAACCATATCTATCCAGTTTAGCGGATTTAGATGTTGAGGATTGGCTATCATCCACTTTGTCTCCTGTTCGTTTAGGTTTTCTAAGTCGAGCCATTGTATTGTTCCGGTTAAGATGTTCCACCCTTGTCTTCAACTGACACAACAAAGAGTAGTGACCACATCCAATTAACTCTCCTTCCTCTGTTTTGTCACTAAATCTGTTTGGACACTTCTGGATGATTGACTGTGCAATTTCTGAACATTGCCGCTTGGTTGGATTTAACCTCTTTAATGGAATCCATAATCACCCTAACCATGTGTCTCCTATCTGAGGCTTCAGGTCGCTTTCCTTGTGCAAGACAGGTTCTTAAATTTGGTGTCATCTTATCCCAGGGTTTTTGAAAATCTGACACTCATGCTGCACTTTGAACTGGGACTGGATTGGATGTAGGACTCTTGATTTGATTTGTAACTGGACTGGATCCATGATACTGCACAGCGAATGTTGAAGAGTTGGGACAGTTGCTTGGCTGAGTAACTACAACATTGTGTAGTTAATTATCAACATTGTGTAATTCATTATCTAAATTAAATATTAAATATTGAACATAAAAATCTAAATTAACAGATGTACTGTAGAAACGTGACAAAGTATTTAATAACAGTAAATTAATCATTTGACAAATGTACATATTTCTACTTCAATGATCATGAATATGGCTTAAAACCCAAATAAGCTGTTTTTTTTTTATCAACTGTATATTACATATATACGAATGACTAATCTCTACTTTTGAAGAGATGAATAAGGCCTCGTTTACACTGTCAGTGAAATGTGACCCAATTCCGATTTTTTGGTCATGTGACACAGATGGGATGTTTTCTATGGCCGTGTAAACAGGAAAAAAAATCTGCATGCATTCGGATATTTCGAGATCGGTTTCAGACTCTTCATATGTGGAAATAAATCAGATATAATCAGATATGTGCCAATGCGACTGTCATTTAAACAGGCAGATCGGATTTTCTGAGGCATTAGGCTACGTCTCTGCAGTTTAATGACGAGAGAAACCCAGAGGCACATCTGCATAGGGACGGATGGCCTGACGAAACGTCGTGTCGTCGTCGGAGAGGAATGTGGACAAATGTTGACACAACATATCAAAGGTTGGCTTGCTCATCCTAAAATTTAGGACCCACTGCTCCTTGTTAAAGCCCAGCACAATATGCTCCCACCAGTCCTGAGATCTCTCTCGCACACAGTATCTGATGCATATGCACAGGCTGCAATGATGGCCCTTTTCATCCTCCTCCGCCTCAAAATCATGTTGCAGAAAGTGTAGACCCAGATCAACAACTTGGACTAATTTACACTTTTCAACAACAAAGAATAATTTTGAGAAGTGTATCAGTCTAATGCATAGTTTGTTTTGGTTTCATATTACAGTCATGTCTCCTGTCTTGTCAAGTGATTCTTTGCTCACATGTGATCTTGTCATGCGCTTCCCTAGTCTCTTGTGTCATGTTGTCATTGATTAATGAAAAAGAACCTGTTATGTTCCTTGTATATTTAAGCCCTCGTGTTTGCCATCCGTCCTTGTCTAGTATTGTTCGTGAAACCACTGTTTGTAGAGTTGTGTTAATGTTTAAGTTCCATGTCACAAGGCTTTGTTTATTTTGCGTTTGTTCATGTTTGTATTTAAATAAATACTGCACTTGGGTTCTTCAAACTTGCCATCAGTGGAATCATTATAATCAGAATCATTTAAATTTTCCTGAATGTGTATAAAGCATCAGTGTGATCTACCACAACAACCATTGATGTCTGGTACCTGGTGTAGTATGACCCTCGGGATGCCCCGTACCTGGGGCCGTAGAAATGTATCTGCGTGTTGTCATGGATACAGTTCAGTAAATATGCCAGCAGGCTAAAGACATGCCGTTGTCTGTGTTCATTTATAGTACAATTACACATGGTGTCAGAAGTGTTTAATGTTAAAACCAACTCAGCCTTCGACATGAAAGTATAGTCGACAGTATAAGGAACTTTTCAGGGAAATCACCGCTATTTGGAGGTAAATCAACGCACCAGCTCAAGTAAGATGTCCAGAGAAGAGAGAGAACGCGCGGGACCACCCTCTGCAGCTTACGCCGTTGGAGATGCATTTCGCATTAGCCCTCCAGAGAAGTTTGACTGCAGAGACATCCAAAATTGGCCCAAATGGATTAGACGATTCGAAAGGTACAGAGTAGCGTCGGGTTTGGATAAAAAGGATGAGGCATTCCAGATGAACACATTGATATATTCCATGGGAGATGAAGCAGAGGATATCTTACATTCGTCGGCGATACAAGAAGAGGACAAGGTAATCTACGAGAAAGTAAAAGACTGTTTCGGTAAACATTTCATTGGAGAACACAACGTCATTTTCGAGAGGGCCAGGTTTAACACGCGAAAACAAGAGCCGGGGGAAACGGCTGAGTGCTTTGTCACTGCAGTTCACAAATTGGCGGAATATTGCAAGTTCGAAGGAAAGAGTGGAAATCCGAACGAAGAGCAAAACATAATGCTACTGGAACATCAGGGATGTGCCATAAATGTGGGAGAGTGCCATTTCATAGTTGGAAAGATTGCCCGGCCAAGGAGGCTGAATGCAGGAAATGTCACAGAAGAGGACACTTTGCTGCTGTCTGCAAATCCAAGCAGCCTGTGCATGAGATGGCAGATGAGGAGGAGCAACTCTACCAGGACAGCCTTGTCCTGGGTGAGGTGAAGGCAGACTGTGCTGGTTGGTACTCCGACATCAAAATTAATGGGGAAGTTGTTTCTTTTAAATTAGACACAGGAGCAGCAGTGACCGCGATACCCACACAATTATATAAGTGTAGTAGAGATGGTCCTCTACTTCACACCTCAAAAAGACTGTATGGCCCAAATAACAAGATACTACCTGTGGTAGGACAGATACAGAGTAGACTAGAAAGTAAAATAAAAAGCCACTCAGTCTGTATTTGTCATTGATAACCTAGCCAGGCCACTGCTGGGCTTACCAGCACTTACAGAACTGCACCTCATTGAGCTATTGGATGCAGTTGAAGAACAGGGAGAGAAAGCAGATTCAGGGGAGGTCTTCAAAAAGAGGTTTCCAAAGGTGTTCAGTGGATTAGGGAGACTTGAAGGTGATTACCAAATCCGCCTGAATGAGGACGCCATCCCTTATGCTCTGACCACCCCTCACCGCGTACCAATCCCCTTAACTGACAAAGTCAAGGAAGAGCTGGAAAGAATGGAGGAGATGGGGGTCATCTCAAAGATAGAGAAACCCACTGATTGGTGTGCAGGAATAGTAGTGGTCCCAAAACCCAATGGTAAGATAAGAATCTGCGTTGACCTGACCAAACTCAATGAGGGAGTGTGCAGAGAAAGACACATATTACCCTCAGTGGACCAATCATTAGCCCAGCTGAATGGTGCACTGGTGTTCACAAAGCTGGATGCACGTTGTGGGTTTTGGCAGATACCCTTAGCACAGGAGAGCAGGGAGCTCACAACATTTATCACCCCCTTTGGCCGATTTTGTTTTAATGTTCTGCCTTTCGGAATTAACTCAGGGCCAGAACACTTCCAGAGACGCATGTCTTAGAAGGGCTAAGTGGAGTGATATGCCATGCAGATGATATCCTCATATGTGGAGAGAATAGAGCCCAACACGATGAACGGCTCACAGCTGTTTTGACACGTCTCCAGGAGGCGGGTCTAACACTAAATTAAAAGTGCACCTTTGCACAGCCTGAAGTCCTGTTTGTGGGGCACAAAATCAGGGCGGGAACCATTGAACCTGACCCCGGGAAAATCAGAGCTATCACAGACATGCCCATCCCACAGAATACAGCAGATGTTAGGCGATTTTTGGGGATGGTCACATACATAGCAAAGTTTATCCCTCAGTTTGCAGACACCACCAAACCACTCAGAGATTTGCTGTCAAAGAACAATGAGTGGTCTTGGGGCAATGCAACAGACATCATTTGAAAACCTCAAAAAGGAGCTGGCATCACAAAGAGTGTTGGCTCAGTACAGACCACAAGCCAAAACAAAAGTGTCTGCAGACGCATCATCCTTTGGCCTGGGGGCTGTCCTTATGCAGAGACAGGGTAACATGGAGTGGCACCCAATTGCTTACATCTCTTGAAGCCTTTCTGAAACAGAGCAACGTTATGCCCAGGTTGAAAACGAGGCATTGGCCGTCACCTGGGCATGTGAAAGGTTGAATTCATACCTCATAGGCCTACCATTCACAATAGAGACAGACCATAAACCCCTACTGGCCTTGTTGGGGACAAAAGCGTTGGATGACTTACCTCCCAGAGTTCAGCGATTCCGTCTCAGACTGCTGAGGTTCACGTACAAAAATAATTGACGTGCCAGGGAAGGCTCTCATCACAGCAGACGCACTCTCCAGGGCCCCGGTGAGACGGACACTGACCGAAGAAGAGGCACAACTGGAAAGGGGAAGTGCAGGTCTTCATCAATATGATACGCGAAAACTTACCTGCCTCCCAGTCTAAACTTCAACAGATAGCTGAGCACCAACAGCGGGATTCTATCTGTAGCCAGCTGATGTCACAGTGCAAGAGAGAGTGGCCACGGCAAGAAGAGCTGTCCCAGCAACTGAAACCCTATTGGGTCCACCACAGTGAGCTACACATGAATGGTGACCTTCTGATGAAAGGGCAACGGATTGTTATACCAGAGACATTAGAGAAGGAAATGCTGTCCAGACTACACGAGAGACATATGGGGACAACCAAATGCAGGCTGAGAGCCCAGCAGTCAGTGTGGTGGCTGGGACTGGGTGCTCAAATCACAAGAATGGTGGCCCAGTGTGAGGTGTGTGCTAAAAACCAACCACTTCACCCAGAACCAATGATACCCTCAGAGCTGCCACAGCGGCCCTGGCAGAAAGTAGGAGCTGATATGTTTTATTGTGAAAATGACTCTTACTTATTGTTAGTAGACTACTATTCTCGATCATTCAAGGATTTTGGCAAGATGGCAGCACCTGTCTTGAGTGGTTTGGAAGGCTCCACTCATGTGCTAGGATTTTATAAACCTTTTAAAATTGCCATCAGATATTTTTTCAGCCTACTTTTTAAGGTAATTATTTGGCCTTCAAACAATCTGCGGCAAGGTAGTGTGAAACAGAGCTGTAATAGTAAAGGCAAACACGAGCAAAGCAATGCCGGCATGTATTTGATCACCTGTGGCATCTTGGTTTTGCTGCCTGTTTTACTCACGGGCAATTCACCAAAGACTCATCCTAATCATCTCTTTATCATTGATCCACTGGGCATTTTATCAGAAAAACCACAACTATATTTTTTGGGATTTGGTTATGTCGCAGCCTTTACACGGATTCTGAATAATGGCAGAGCCCTGGTTTTTAAGCCAGCGTTCAAAATCACAAGGCGGCGTACACAAAGCTTGTCTTCAGCCAAAATACTGCTGCTACTGCTGCCACTATCGGGAGATGTTCATTTGAATCCTGGACCACTTTCTCACTCAGAGCCTAACTCAACAGCGCATGATATCATTCAGATGCAGTCAGCTTCACCTGCAGTGACACTCCAGTCCGTTATAACATCTAAAACATCTTCGTTACTCACCCTAACTCCGATGCTGGAAAGCATTTCTTCCGGTGGAGCTGCATGCTTTGCCCCTGGGTGTCAGTTGGTCGGAGGGGGTTTTCGTAGACGTGGTTCGCGAGGGGATGCATGGTTGAGTGGACGGGCTAGTCCGGCCATTTCTGGTGGAGATGCGGAGCCGGGTGGTAGTGAATCAACAGGTGCTCTGGAAGAGCAGGATGGACTCAAGCAGTGGCTAAAGTTACAAACTCCGGGCTCGGAGTGTCTGACGGGAGGGGTAGGAGCGGCGGCAGCGTTTGATCAGTCTGGGACCACTATCACGGACACTGGGGTGAGTTATGTACCTCACACTGACCTACGTACACCAGCTACAAACGATCGATTTTATGACGGCCCGTCAATGACGGTGGAAAAGTCAACAAAGACCGAGTCCCGTGAGGGTCAAAACACATGGAATAAATCATGCAATGCTGAAACAGAGTAAGTCAAGACTCTTTCAAACTGTTAATCATGCTAAAATCATCTGGAACTCTGAAACAAAACCCAAAGGAATATTGGGAGGACATATAAATATAAGAAGCATATTGCCGAAAATAGACCAGATACATAATTTACTTATTGATTCTAATTTAGATTTTTTGTGTATATCTGAGACTTGGTTAAATCGAAATGTTCCTACTGATTTGATTAATATACCAGAATATACTTGCTATAGGAGAGATAGGGTCAAAGGAAGGGGAGGGGGTGTTTTAATTTATATTAGGGAGCATTTTAAAATTTTGGAACTTGATTTGAAAGTAAATATGGAGTGTTTGGGATTAAATGTAATTCTTTCTCCAAACATGAAATTTAATATAGTTGTGCTTTATAATCCTCCATGTTATGATGTGAATTTCTATAACGATTTGAAAAATCTTCTTGTTCTCGTTGACAATCGCTGTGAATGTATGATATTTGGGGATTTTAATATTAATTGGATGGTTAAAAGTGGTAAATTACAACTAAAGGCATCCATGGACAAATTTAAATTCAAACAGCTGATTGATAGACCCACTCGAATTACTAGAAAGAGTGAAACTCTTATAGACCTGATTTTCACCAACAGGCCAGAGAGAGTAACAAAAACATATAATCTCATTACTGGCCTTTCAGATCATAACATGACACTGATAGTGAGAAAGCTAACCAAAAAACGTCTAATTCACCATAATAAATCGGAAAATCCAATTATAACAACAGGAATTCCCAAATCTAGAGAAATACATTTTGAACATGATTTAAAGGAAGTTAATTGGGAAAAGGTATTTAAAGAAACAGACTTAAACAACAGTATAAGCTATTTTAACTCTGTGTTACATGATCTAATAAGTAATCATACAAAAACCTGGAAAAAATCACCTAAGAAATACTCTTTACCATGGTTTAATAATGACATCCTTCAGATCACTAAAAAGAGAGATATTGCTCTTAAAAAGTCTCTGTCAACAAAAACAATTACTGACCAGTGACCACCTTATTTATACAGGCTTGAGGAATAAAGTAGTAGCAGAGTTGCGAAAGGCCAAGACTAATTATTTTTCTAAACTAATTGAAGAAGCTAGTGGAAATAGTTCTAAATTGTGGCAACATATAAATAGACTATCCAATTCAAGCAGAAAAAAATACTCACAAATAAGTGGTCTTAAAGTTTGTCATAACTTGATTCATGGTAATGAGGCCATTGCAAATGCTTTTAATACTTTTTTTTATCAAATCTGTACAATATTTAGCTAGTAATTTTAAGTGTATCGAGTCCTGACAATGTCCACACAGGCTTATTCTGTATTAAAGGGGTATCTTGTGATAAAGTTAAAAAGGTGATTGTAAATATGAGTAACTCCAGGTCTAAAGACATTTACAACATACATGCTGCATTAATCAAGAGATATGAAAGCTGTCTGTTAGAGCCAATTACTTATTTAGTAAATTTATCAATACAAACAAACATTTTCCCAGAGAGCTGGAAAACAGCAATAATTGTACCAGTCTATAAATCAGGTGATAAGGAAGTAGCAAGCAATTATAGGCCTATTGCTATCCTTCCGGTAGTTTCTAAAATTCTGGAAAAAATTGTCGCAGAGCAACTATCGTAACATTTAGAGTCTAACCAGCTGCTTTATCCATTGCAGTTTGGATTTAGAAACAAACATTCAACAGAAACAGCTAACTGTTATCTGCTTGACAAAATTAAAGAAACACTGGATAAAGTAAATGTTGTCGGGGCAGTGTTTCTGGACCTAAAAAAGGCATTTGACACTGTAAATCACTGTATTTTACTACATAAATTGAATCAATTTAAAATATCCTCTGAAGCTTTACAGTGGTTTAGGTCTTATTTGGGTGGGAGACTAGCCTGGTTAAAACCAGACCCTTCTCAGTTGAAACTGTGTATAGGGTCTGGGGAAGCTATGTAGACAAATCATTTCCAAAGGGGCGTCACCAACCGACGTAGCTCAAATTCCTCTGGGCGCAATTGGATAGTCATAAAACCAATCAGATCGATGAAGGAGATGACGTATGCTTCGAGTGTTGTTCTTTGCTCCGGTTTTAACGAAAACGGTAAGTTTAAATCGCTCAAAACAGACGCGATAACTGATTAGTTTATATACTGTCTATGATTCGAACGAGTGATGTTCCACGGCGGCATCCACCTTTGTAATGAAATCTCCTTCAGCGTCGCTGCGCTGTCGTCATCATGTAAATCCCTCCCCAAACGTTTCTGATTGGTGACGCGATTTCGGCGGCTCAGAAATGAGTTTGAATGGGCTCTTCTCCAGACTATCCTGGAGAGAGAATTAAAATTCGCCGGAAGTAGTCTGGGTTTTCCCAGGCTAGCAAAGCGGTAGTGCAATTGAACGATCATCTCTTCCTCTTTACTAGTTACTGTACAAAATAAACATGAATTAACATCAGAGGGTATGTTGAAAGAATCAGTAAAACTTACTGAAATGCAAATGTCTCATGTAATTGTTAAATCAGTGTTTCAACTGCAGATAAAACAGCTTGTAAACAATGTGAAAACCCTCAGAAAAGCCATTCATTGTCCATATACTGTGTAGTTAGCGAGAAAAAATTTAATCTAGAGAGGAGCATTTTGAAAACAATATGCACTATATTACAGATTCATAATATTTGTACTCTAATACCATTACATTTATTATCATAACTTTATTATAATAAAAACGGCCTTATATGCAAATGCATACAAATCAGTTACTAATTAACCTCACCCCCAATTCTCACTCCAAGCTGAACTCAAAAGTTGTCAGTCCGGTCTTTTTGTACCGTATGTCCGGTTATTGCCGTCCTCCTGTGGTGAAATGCTTCACAGCTCTGTTCTGTCAGTAGCCTCAGGGGGTTTGGAGCTTCATCTCCCCTTACTCTCTGTCCTGCTGTACCAGGAAAGGAAAGTGAGGGAATGCATATAAATCTGTCTTTTTCTTCCTCCAGTAAAGAGAGAGGGATTACAAATGCCTTATTTTGATTTCTTCTCCAGCTTAGACAGCTGATGGAGTATTGATGGTTGGGCGTGTGAGAGCGGGAGGGAGGGAGAGAGAAAGCCCTGCTTGCACAGATATGCAGTATTCTTAATGTGACTTTGACAATCCCACAGAGGGATTGAATGACAGCCAGTCGATAGGGGAGCGACTCCTCTGGCTGACCAGCAATATCAGTGCAAGTCGGCGAGAGAGACAGCAAATAGAAGACGAAATGATACAAGGGAGACAGAAGACAAAAATTGGATTGAAAAAGGGGGTGGGGGGTTGCATAGAATTTTTTTATTTTTTTTAGATAAAGCATTATAACAATGACTTAACCTTAACCCTATATATACAAAAAAAATATAATAAAAAATAAATACATATTTTATTTACTTATTCATATATATATATATATATATA
>FLSR01001312.1:14382-27838 GCA_900092035.1 Leuciscus waleckii
AATTTATGACTGAAGTCTTGGATATAATCCGTCTTTTTAGTGGTACGGGTGTAGAGTAGACGCACGATAGGCGAAAAAATGTTTGTTTGTAAGTGAGTGTGGAGAAGACGCGTTCAGCCGTGATCCACAGGAGTAACCTATAAGAGTATCCGACGTTGGATCACTAATAGGCTTGAGACGCGTCTGCTCAACAGTCCGCGTTGTAACTATGAGGTGAGGAAAAATAGAAAATGTTCGTTGTAAGTGAGTTTAAAGAGAAATCAAGAATTATAAATCAATCGATGGAGCTCCAAAGACAACAACGCGTTCAGACGCGACGCATGCGCATTCGAAACAGTTTTAATTCGAAACAATACCTCTATCATACCACTTAGCCATAAAAACTGATTTGTTTCGGATTAAAATGTTCAAATTATTCCACAGAATTTCTTTATGGGGAGAAAAATTGTGCACATAACACAATTTCCAAGCAAGTAAAACTTGTTGGTGAAATTTGGAGAGAGAAATAGGTAATTTAGAAGGAGTGAAATTACATTTTAAAAGAAACTCAAAACTGCCTAATCTACTAAAAATGGCATTGGGGATATAGTACCAAATTGAGCCATTACTACAAAAAAAAACATTTTTTTAACCAACTAATTCTGAAAGAGCTGACTAATTCGTTAAAGTTTAAAACTTCCAATCCACCCTCAGAACGTCTATTAGACAAAACAGATATCCTAACTTTATGAGATCTGTTCTTCCAAATAAAATTCAATAAGATTTTGTTAATATCATCACAGATTTTGTCACTAACATATAAAGATAAAAAAAAGGATAAACACAACGAGACAAACCCTCTGCCTTAGAATATACTCTCCCATAGATTGAGAGATCACGTTGTAGCCAAAGATTAAAGATGGTTCTTGTTTTCTTTATTTTAGGTGAAAAATTAAGTTGTTAAAGGGCCTTTATACTTGCTGGATTTGCTTCTGATCGTGACACGTATGTTGTGTTGCTTAACACAGTTTTTAGCTTCCTGCATCGCTCCACAGCAAGGTTTCGTACTTTGAGGCCAATGTTGCGATACACTGGGGTGTAGCCTACTTAGTCAGCCACTGACAGAAACTGCCGAAAACTCGTTTTCCACAGTTTTTTTGCGTCTTCAACTAAACACAGTGCGTTGTGTAATGTCAATACACATTGCATGTAACACACTAAGTAACAAGTTAAAATCATTCGACTAGAAACTGTAGATATCACACAAAGAATGTATAAAAGCAGCCCTAAATAGTATCACTACATTTTGTTACATTTTCAAAGTAAACACGGTCTCTGTCTCTATCTTTGACGATAATGTTAGCTTTCTATCCCAAATGTAGTTTAGCCTGCTAGCCTACAAAGCACAAGACTATACTGTACAACGACTAAAACTATCACAGAACATAGTCGTGATAACCGAGTTGGTTGGCAATGCTACGCCACACATTCTCTTTCAAATCGTGTCCTTGTAGTATGTGATTGGCATTTCATGTCAATGAAATTGACGCCTTTTCTGTCGCCGCAAAAGTAAAATAAAATAAAAATCGACATCGAAGCGGAAAAAAAGGTCGTTTCCAGTGTGAAAGGATAAGAGTACAAATGATGAAAGCTTCAGATAAACATTCATATTAAATATGAAATCTTGTTAAACATACCTGGTTTACAATGAAGCAGTGTGACCACTGGTATTTCCAAAAAACAATAAAGCAGTTCAAGTCATCTACAACAAACACAACCTGCTGTGAAGGCAGTGTGAGAGTGAGTGTGAGAGTGAGTGAGGGTCTTTCCAAATTCCCACACTTGCATTCCACTGTAAGTTAAATGAATTGGATATTACATGTAATTTGGAAGTAAAACAAATTGTTAAAGTGTCATTTTATTGGTGCAAAGATGAGTAGGCTATGTGTATTTTGTAAAACATTTGCAACTGCTTTTTGTCACTTAATTAGAAGCACCACAAATTTAAATTCTGTTTTCTGTTACACTACTGACTAGACATTTAGAAGTTTCTTTTAAAATGCAAACTATTGAAAATCAAATAAAGATCTGTAAACACTTGCATTTTTGGAACACTATAAATGTGTCCCATCGCGTAATAAAAAGTTATACATACACTTGCGGTCTTCATTAATGCAGCCACTTATTTACATGCAGTAAACATAAAGCTGCTTGGTTTATATTTTAATGTATATAATTTTATATAGCTAATACATATTTTAAAATTGTATTGCATATATTGCTGCCACAATAACGGCCCATTTCAAATGTTTACGTGTTTTTTTTTCCCTCTTTCTCATTTTTGTTCGCTGAGTTGGAGCAGTGACGAAATATTATTATTTTAAACAATTCCCAGCATTTCAGTAATAAGTGTACATCTGTCACGGTTTCCCTAGTTCTCCTTGGCTCTGTCATAACACTAAAATTCCCAGAATCCTCTTTGGAATCCTCCTCACTCTCTCTGGATTAATAATCACACACACCTGTTCATCATCAATTACCTCATCAGCCAACTCATAAAACTCTCACTGTGATTTCAGTCTTTGTCAAGCCTCCAACAGGAACAGACCATATTCTGTTGTCTCCTTAACCTCTGATGCATCAAGACTCCAAGATGTAATGTATACTTACCTGAAACACTAACCTCTATGTCATTGTTGTGCTGTCTTCAGAAATCCTGTCCGAGTCCATGCTGCCTGAGATTCTGTGTTCCCTCGAGTTTCCAGTGTTTCATCCGAGCTTGCTTGCTGCTGACCGCATCTGAAAGAGAAGAGACAAATATTACTGAACTGTGATTGCTTGACGTCAACTTATCCGAAGTGAAAGTGCTTACCTGCTTTTCGCCGCACATCGAGTTATCTTCACGGAATCTGCACGTAAATTCAATGAATACTCACCTTGCACTCTTGTCATCTGTAAATAAAGCTGTGTTTGAATCACTTACCTCCGATCTCCTTGTCTCTATCCTGACAATAGCCTAATGCATTTTTTTATTATAATAACAACTTTATTTAATGATATAAGTAAAAATATAATAAATATGTAATATAGTACACATATTTAGCAAAATACTCTATAGCTTTTTTTTCTAGCCAACTAACGTGCTATAGCCTGTTATGGTCATTAAATGGCTTTCCTGAGGTAAATGTTATGTGACATAACGTTAATTGTTCTCCAGCTGTTTTATTGACACCTTTGTTTGATTGATTGGTTGATATTATGTATGAGGAATATACATTTGGGTAAGTTGTACAGTATCTTTCAACAGTGTTCATTCGTGTTTATTTACTATAGCTAGTAGAGATGATCGGTTCACGTGCCGCTGGATCTGTCGCGTCACATTTACAAGCCTCAAAACGGTATTTATTGTTTGAATTTCGTAATAAAAGTGACCGAATCTGAGAGGGGAGATTTTTTTATATCATAAGTAACTGCTCTGTCTATTCTGTCGGTCTCCGTGTCCTCTTTGCTTCGCGATTTTTCTGTGCGTGAGAAAATGTATGTGTGGCGTGAGAGCATGTGGAAAGTGTCAATTGCCTGAGTCTCACGGTGAATGCGTGAGGGTTGGCAGCATAGACAGTAAGGTTGGCAGCTTATGGACTTGACGAGCTTCCTTAATCCTGGCAAAAACGCGCAGTTAATCATTTCTAAATGTGTTCACCCCCATATTTTACAAAAAAAAATTAACAAATGTATTTACAATTTAATTTTAGAAAGAGAAAAGCAATTCAACCTACCGTCTCGGTCGCATGAAGAAAAATGGCGTCGTCGTCTTGTGAGGCAGCAGTCATCGAGGGGCGGAGTCAATACAATTCGGCGCGTTCTTTTGCACTTTCGGTGTAAAAATAAAATGACACTACGTAACACCCTGTAACTACACTGAAGAGGAGTACTTTTTATATTGTAGATTGTTAATTTAACTCTTTGGGAATTAATAACTTTTAACACTGCAATTTTTACACTGACCATTTTACTGTGGCAAACCAAATCTCAGACTAAATCACATCAAATACAGAACTTACAGCTTGCAGGAGTAAAACCAAGTTGTCACATTCAAAATGTTCTAATGTTCAGTGTGAAATAGCAAAAATTCATATAAACCTGTTTCTTTTTTCTAAATGTCCGTATCTAATAGGCAACATCCTAGACATGATTGACACATTTGACAGACCAGGAAAAGCCTATACAGAAATGGGCGAGACATGCAAGTATCAAACTTAGTCTCATTATTTGATACATTAAGTATCCTTACCCCTTTTAAAGAAGGGTGTGTTAGAACTAAACTGATGGTCTGTTCAAGGCTGTTGATCTGCTGAATTTCAAACAATGCTATAACTCCTTGCTTTCCTGTATTCTGCTTCAGCTCTCTTTCCCTTGGTAAACTGTATGAATCTATGTGTGTGTACGTTAGAGTAGTTTAAGTGTTTAGACTAGTTAATAAAATCTTGTTCATGTCACACGTAAAGTTGTCCGTGTCTCAAGCTCATAACTAGAGTCACTAATCATATAGATTTTGGCTACTGCTCTTAGTAGTACTGTAAATTAAGACAGACATTTCCCATGCCGTGGAAATGTACATTTCTTAGAGTTAATAAACAATTCATCCTGAGTGTTCACGGGACAAACAGGTTAATTGATTGTAATATTAATTTAGGACATTAAGTTAATTATATTAACTGATCCAAATATTCATAATCAATTATAACAAGTTATTATTGATTATTAATATTTCATATAGCTAATTTGCTACAGGACAGTGGAACTAAAAGAGGCCCCCAGCTCTGCACAAAAAGCATGGTTCACAGACGTAGACATTGGAAATGTGACAGTGAAGTTTAAATTGAACTTAAATTGGATATTTTACCTCTCTACATTTATCAATCTCTGCATGAAACAGCGTTGTTGCAACCGACTTCGACTATGCTGGTGGCGTATGGTGGAACAAAATTAAGGCCAGAAGGTCTGGCCAAGCTGCAGTGCGTCACTCCCAAAGTGCAAGTTTGCTTACCTTTTACATCACCAGACACTCATCCATTCCAATACTTGGTAAGGAGGCATGTGAACGGATGCAACTGCTGAAAAGAGTTGAGACTGTTGTAATCAAGCATCCTACCTCGAAAGAGGAGCTGATAGCATAACAGTCTGCAGTTTTTGAAGGACTCGGTCAGTTTCCGGGTGAACATCATATACATGTCGATCCGAAAGCAGTCCTGGGCCGGCCATACATGGCTGTAGAAAAATTCCCTTAGCAGTGCTGGGCAAACTGAAGGATACACTGGATCAGCTGTTGCAAGCAGATGTTATGGTGCCAGTCACCCAGCCACTCCATGGGTTAACAGCCTTGTCATCACTGAAAAAAAGAATGGGTCATTACGAGTACGCCTGGATCCTCGTGACCTTAATAAAGCTGTTCTTCGTCAACACTTCTCTATCCCAACAACCGAAGATGTACTATGCAGGCTTTCTGGAAAGAAAATGTTCTCCATCTTCGATGAAAAGGATGGCTATTGGCAAGTCAAACTTGACTCAGGCTCCTCCCTGCTATGCACATTCAACACACCGTGGGGTAGATAAAGATTCAAACGTCTGCCATTTGGTGTCAAATCTGCTAGTGAAGTCAATGAAGTGTTTGTTGACATAGAAGGTGTACATATCGTAGCTGATGACATGATTGTTGCCGCTGCTACAGAACAAGAACATGATGTCATTGTTGCTAAAATTATGGAGAGAGCGAAAAAACACAATGTAAAATTCAACTCTGACAAGTTTCAGTACAAGGTGAACAATGTTCATTTCATGGGACATGTGATAACTCCACAGGGTGTGAGAGCAGATCATGGCAAGATACAGGCAACAGTGAGCATGCCAACACCCACAGACAGACAATCACTACAGTGTCTTTTGGGCATTATCAGATATCTCGCCCCGTTTATCCCAGGTGAGGCATCACTTACAGCGCCTCTCAGACAGCTGCTGAGAAAAGACATGGCATTCCAGTGGCAAATTGAACATGACATGACATTGTCTGCATCAAAACGGCACTGACCAAAACACCAGTTCTCAGGTACTATGACCCCAACACAACGCTCACCATACAAACAGACGCATCCAAAGATGGCTTAGGATCATGTCTGCTGCAGGAGGGGCAACCAATAGCATATGCGTCTATGGCTTTAACGGATACGGAAAAGAACTATGGCCAGATTGAGAAAGAGCTACTGGCGATTATTTTCTTGACCAAAAAGTTCCATCAGTATGTATATGGACGCAGTGTGAATGTCCAGTCGGACCATAAGCCATTGGAGTCTTTCTTCAAGAAGCCACTGAGCAAAGCACCAGCGAACTCCAACGTATGCTCTAACAGCTAAAGAGATATTACCTCATTGTCCAGTACACGCCAGGGAAGGACATGTTAATTGCTGATGCAGTCACACGCCATTACTGAAGGTCACCACTCAAGTACAGATGACCTCAGTGATGAAAGAGTTGTATATGCATTTGAAGCATCACAGGCACTCAGTGAAGACATGCTAAAGCAGCTTACAGATGCTACTGCAAGAGACAGTACTCCCAAGCTGCTTGTGAAAATGCAAAAGACAGGATGGCCGACGCATAGAAAGCAACTCGATCTCTCAATTCAACAGTACTGGCCTGTTAGACACACTGTGGCTGTGCAAGATGGTATATAAATGGTATCTGACAGGATCCTGATTCCTCAGACAATGAGATCAGAGATGCTTAAGAAACTACATATCCCACATCAGGGGATGCAACGCACGAAAGCACATGCGAGAAAGTTCATGTATTGGCCTGGTATGACCAAACATATAGAACAGATGGTCGAAACATGTCCAATGTGTCAACAGTTTCAGCCCAGGAACCAGAAAGAGCCACTCATCTCTCATGAAGTACCAGAGCTCCCCTGGTTAAAAGTTGCAGCTGACATCTTCGAAATCCGAGGTCAGTCGTTTCTTCTGATTGTTGATTATATGTCAAAGTTTCCTGAGGAGGTGATGAATATCAAAGACAAAACTGCACCCACAGTCATAGCAAAGCTGAAAGCAGTGTATGCCAGGCACGGCATTCCTAAATGACAGGATCCTGATTCCTCAGAAATGAGATCAGAGATGCTTAAGAAACTACATATCCCACATCAGGGGATGCAACGCACGAAAGCACATGCGGAACAATCAGGGACGGACCATCACCTTGCTTTGCTTTCGATAAGGAATACTCCTGTCACTGGGACGTCTTATTCACCAGCGCAAGTTCTGATGGGAACAATGGAGATTTCTTTAAGACTGCAAGGGAAGCTCGGCTTCCCCTATGATGTCAAAAAATGTATGGTCAAATATGTACAATTGTGTTAAAATACTAAAAATGCGTTAGAAAATGTTCATCTCAAAGACGAGTTCTTTCAGAATCAGTTACATATAGCAGGTCGGCTGACTCGATTTGCTTCTCATACATTCCCGTAGCGTCACAGTGCATTTCCCTGTTGAATAAAAAAATTATTACTAAAATAATAAAAAAATTATTATTAGCTGTAGTATTATTATACTTTATTATATTATTATTTATACCTTTATTATATTATTACATTTATACAATTATACCTAACTCTGCTGGCCATTGAGAAGACACTGGTCAAGTCACTGGAAAAGACGCCTGGTTGGTACGACAGGGTCACAGAGCATTTTCTTGAAAAGGAATGTAGGGCTGAATTTACGTATAAATAAATGGAAAATTTTTATGATGTAGGCCGAAAATGAGCTTCCCCTCTTTGAAAAACCAGCAGCCGCCACTGGATGGGAAGAGTACTAGGAGCACCTTACCAGCATCCAGTGAAGTCCTGCGACCAACTACTCCCAAAGGTGTTCATCAGGCGCTCCAAACCATGCAAAAGAAGCAAGCATGTCACTACAATGTGGGAGCAAAAGCCCTGACAGAACTGCATGCAGGTAATACCGTACACTTTGAAACAGACAGAGGGTGGCAGCCGGGTCTCATTGTTTCCAAACAAAATGAACCAAGGTCATACAGTGTTGTCAATGCAGCAGGATGACAGTTTCGTCGCAACAGGCGCCACCTAAGGAAACAATTCACAAGCACAATGAAACATTTGATCCTGCAGATAGCCTAATGACGGCGTACACTCCAACATCCCAGAGGCACATGAAGTGCATCAGGGTTGGCAGAGGGTGTACCAAATCAAGCCTTACATAAAACCAGTACCACAATCACCAGGAGTGGTCGGGTGGTGAAAGTTCCTGTGAGGTTTCATACTGTATGTACTGACTATAAGTTTGCCTAGTAAGACATGTTAAGCTTTGAACTGCTTATTTAACAATATTGCTATAAATGAGAAAGACAATGTTCCTGTTATGTGGACTTTAAGAGCTATATTTAGTGTTCTTATATCCTGTTTATAGCTAGTATTGTTCCCTAAGAAAAAGGGGGATGTGGTGCATTTTGTGATGTAATTGCATATTGACTCCTTGTTTCTTATTACTGCGGTTACCGGGAGTGAGTGATATACATGTACAGGCTGGTGAGCAGCACAAGCTGCTAGTGTTCAATAATAAATATCTAGTTCTGAGATACTATGTGCGTGTAGTTTAATAAATGCACTAGGCCTACAAGAGAAGGAACACTACAGTAACGAACTACAATGTCCATTACTTTCATAGAATGAACCCACTGAAACTCTCATACAGCTGAGACAGGAGAACTACAGCAGCACGGTTTGCAATGGAGCAGGTGCTGCTAAGAAGACTATGAGAAAATATCGTTTTCTTTTCTTTTTTTTATGAAAAAGTTACACTTGCGGCAGCGTAAGAATAACAATGATTTATAGCCGACTCATTTCTTAAATTGATTACAGATGACAGGCAATATGTTGAAATGATAAGTATTCTAACTCTCGTCTGTGCTAGGAAGAATATAAACAGACCGACGTTTCTATTATTTGACTGTCAACCAATATTTTCTCCTCAAATTGTGTATTTTGCACGGCTGTTTTTTCGTGATTTTGATATTTCGTATTATCTATGACGCTCAGCACCACAGACGAGGGAGTGGGATACGAAGCTGGAATCACAGGGCTGTAGCTGACACAGGATCTCATAAACTTCGGTAAAATAAAATAAGATAATGTTAAATGTTTACGGTGCTTAAATAACATGTAAGACGCAAGCTAAACGCTATTGGCCATTTTAAAAAGCCTTTCGTTATGTCCCGCCCTGACTTCCTGTTAGCCTACAAAAGGAACGTAAACACCAAGCGGGAAGGAAGTCGACCGGAAGTTGAAGCCGGCCGCGTGCCACCATCTTGTAGCAGAACTTCACCTGCTGTTAGCATCCCATTGACTCCCATTCATTTTGACGTCACTTTGACAGCGAATAACTTTACATCTGAGGCGTTTAAAGACTCAATTTGTCCATTATTTAGTTCTAAAGAAACACGACAATGTATAAAATGCTCCATTACCTTGTAGCTTACGTTACGGCCCCGTAAAAACAGTTTTTGTAAAAGTAGGCTAACGATTGCCTCATAAGACGTTATTATTTACTTCGTTTTAAAAAAAAGTATTCTACATTTAGCAAACTAAGACCAATCAAATCAGTTTTCTGTCTGTTTCAGAGCAGGGGAAAAAAGTTTCAATGATTTGACATTATAAGTCAAATTCAGAATTATGAGTGATCGTGATCAATTCTGTTGTTATGTTGCTATTAGTAAAATAAGGAAATGATTGCTTTTTAGACATACAGTTTTTGTTTTGTTTATTTAAAACAGACGTTAAATTTGTGAACATCTTGACATTTCTGCAATTCAGATAGCTTTATGTTTGTGTGATGTGGTTTTACACCACATGATGGCAGCATGTGGTCAAAGTAGCAAAAGTAATTTGTTCAAAGAGTGGATTCAAAAAATTAAATGACTTTTCTGTTACAAAACTCTTGAAACCTTGGACTCTCATGGTCATGGATAATAATATGTATATACTTATATTTAGTCTTCCACCCCAAACCACCACAACAACAGAATACGTATGTATAAATAATGAAAAATGCTTCCTTAGGTAATGATTTAAATATATTTGATTCATAATTTGAGGGTAGCAATATTAATACAGATGAGGAAAACCATAAGGATGAGATATTGGGTTTTGTTAGGGGAAATGAAGATCTGGTCATTACTGAAATGTTTGTAAGAAAGTAGCTTTATAAAGTTACATCAGGAAAGCATGTGGACCAGACAATATCCATGGATGCGTATTATCAATAAGCACCAGTTTTTACAACTATTTTTAATCTTTCTCTTAATCAGGGTGTTGTTCCCACAAGATGTAAGTCTTCAATTATCATCCCGGTCCCTAAACCCCTTTTCCTGCCTCTCTGAACGATTATTGTCCTGTGGCACTTTTTGCGCCCTTTTTTATCATCTTGGGCACAGCCTATTGTCATTGGAAACGTTACTGAACCCTGAGAAGCAATATACAGAGAGACTGAGATACATTTTTTATCCTCAGGCAATCTATTAAATGAGGACACTTGATGAGTCTGTAGAACTTTTAAGCTATATATAAAAACACATACATTACATAGAGACACGGACTGTAACTTTGTTGTTGGTATTGTTGCATTGTAGGCAATAACCTAGAGGAAAACCATTTCACTATATTGCAACACGTGACAATAATGTGACATTGAACCTTGAACTTATGTTTGTTCACTCTTCGAAACAAAGCTTGCATTGTTCTCTTTGTATCAGTGTATTCTGGACATTGCTTCATTGATTTCCCTTTGCTCCAGCTGGTACAGTGGCCACAGCTTTAAATACTGCTCCTCTCCTAATAACAGCCAGTGCAATTGCGTTGTATGATTTTCTTTTGTTTTTTTAATTTAAGGTAAGACTCCTAGTTTGGCTAATATGTAATTTGTACATATGTGTTGTTATCTGTAGTGTATGTTATTTAATTAAAGGCTCATTGCTCATTGTTCTAACATTACTAGTACTAACCCTTGTTAAAAGCAAACATTTTAAAAGAGTACTTATCAGAGAAATAATATGCTTTAAAATTATATGAATTAAATGCAATGTTTTCAGACACTTAATTGCATGTTATTTACAATTAAGTTAAAATGTATCGTAGTTGAAATTTATATTAAATCCAATCAGTTGAACTTAAGTACATCTTTATGTGTAATTCCATTATTATTTCTGTTGTCTTTGTGTTAAATGGTAAACTAAAATATACTTTATAAATTTAAAAACATACATTTCTATTGAAACTTGTGTCATGTATTGAAATATATTTGTAATTACACTTTTGAAATGATGAAATTCCAGTTTAGACACTTAAGCAATTCCAGTGCACAATTAAGCACACTTTTTTTCACAAGGGACTACTACTACTACTACTACTACTACTACTAATACTACTACTACTACTACTACTACTACTACCTCTTATTGAACAGAGAGGCCAAACTTTACAGCAACAAACAGGGAGAATGTGCTCTTGGGAAAAGAGACAACATTGCTGTTTACAAAAAAAATTGATATTAGGGACACTGCAAAGGCAAAATGCAGTAACTGCTCAACTGCACCAAAATGTTGTTCTTGTTTTCATATCCAGTGTAAACATAGGTACTGTATTTTATATAAAATATTCTGTAATTTTTTTTAAATCTTCATGTTGTTCTTTTTTTAGAGAATGTCAGAAAGAAAGGGACTCAGGGCAGACTCGACCCACTTCACTTTAGGGGGAGCACCGTTTCTGATCCTGGGAGGCTCCATTCATTACTTCCGGGTCCACAGGGCACACTGGAGAGACCGGCTGCTGAAACTGAAGGCCTGTGGTCTCAATACTCTCACTACGTAAGACCATGACAGGGGTTCAAGGACAGTTTATTTTTCCTCCCAAAATCATCTTGAAGAGTCTTATTCGTTCTGTCTGTCAGGTATGTGCCATGGAATCTGCATGAACCAGAAAGAGGAGTTTATCTGTTTCAGGAGCAGCTGGATATGGAGTAAGTGATGCTTCTTTTTCTTTTTCTTTTCTTTTTTTGTGGTGGGGTTCCTACTTTATATTAAGTGTCTTTAACTACTGTGAACCTACATTCAGATTAATAATTTGCTACAATGCACTTATTGTGCACAATATTTTTTACATTGTACTTATATTTAATACCTGCATGTAATCACAGCTGTAATTAATAATCTATAATTACACTGTTGATCCTTCCCTTACATCTTAACCCACCCTTAAACCATACCACCAAACCTGTAGCTCACTGTACCCGTCCCGAATCCAACCTCACTACCAGAATTTGTTTGAATTTTTTTTGTACCTAAGTTTTTTTTTTTATGTAAGTACATAGTAGTTAAAGACATCTACTATAAAGTGTAACCATAAGAACTTTAAGAATAATAAGAAAATATTAGTGACAAAATTTGGCTTAGAGATGCTAGGAGGGTTGCCTGAGGTCTGGGTGATTACTGTACCAAATCAGATATCTGATATTTTGATCTTCATACATGGATTGTAAATTTAATCCCGCATTCAATATATATATTTTTTCCCAGGGTTTGAAAACTCTCACAGCCATGTATGAGCCACAGTGATGCTTGCCTCAGCAATAAACATTTCATGTTCCGTTTTCACCAGTGTACTCATCAGTTTATCATACTCTTTTGGTTGTTTAAAGGGAGTACATTCGTCTCGCAGGGGATTAGGCCTCTGGGTGATTCTGCGTCCAGGGCCATATATATGTGCTGAGTGGGATTTGGGCGGTTTACCAAGGTTAGTGCATCACCTGTGTTATGAAAATAATTATTATTTGTGTGTGTGTGTGTGTGTGTGTGTGTGGTGAATGTGTGTTCATCTTTTCTTGTTTGCTTTAGTCTTTGGTACTGTTTGTCAAAACTGACCGCATTTTCTATTTTATTTCAATGAAATAAATGTACTACATGTTCAATGTCTTCATCATTTTTATTTACTATTTTAAGGGGACTTTATGGTACTAAATTATATTTATGCAGTAGTTATAATCCATTTATTATAATTTTTTAGTATGGACCTGAACATTTTCAACTAAACAGTCATAAATCTTTAATGCTTTGGAGCACAGACTTAAGTTTTGTCTCTTTTTTTAAAAGAAGACCCTTGGCAGATTATTGCTGAAGTGAAAAAAAAAGTTGAAATATGAAATATTTTATAAATATCATATGTGAAATATGTAATATATTTTTCAAACACACTTTACTCTGAAACTGTGAGAAAATCAAAGCCATAAATCTAAACAAGTTGTGTTCCAAATTTGAGGCTGATATCTCAGAAAATGAGCTTTCAGTAAGAATTTGTTTGTGCACAATACCAAACGTTTAACAATACAAATGTGACAATTTTTTCAGGACCATTTAACCTTTTCGT
>FLSR01001313.1:5472-18280 GCA_900092035.1 Leuciscus waleckii
CACTGTGAGTACCGGCTCTGTCGGCTTGCTGCATCCTACTGTGCACCCTTTTGCTCAGAGTCAAAACCTGTTGAGTCCTCCAAACACCCTCGGCGGAGCGTCCGGTGCCAGGCCTTTATCCGCTGAATCCTTGAGAACCGGGTCTAGGCTGGGTCCCATATGTGTATATTCTCCACGGCTGCTCCTAAACGGAAGCCCGTGTCTTTCCCTTGGGCTAAGTCCGAGATTCCTAACCCTAACCTAACCCTAACCCTCACGGAACGAGGGTTACCATGTGTAACCGAGACGTTACTTTCACCTCCTGTAGCTTGACTGCTTCTTTCTAATGAGTGCTACAAAACACACTGTATAAATAGCATGTTGGCTTAGGCCACACCTCACTACCGAAACAGTTTACCACATGACTAAACACGAACAAACCTTCACCAACGAGATTTCAACTCGTGAGCACAGTAAAGAAACACCGTTTCTAGTAACTACAACTGCACTAAACACTTCATTTGTCTTTCTTGTTATCTATTTATTTGTGTGTATGAAGCTTTATTTTTTTCATTACATTGAGCATAATATCAGACTTTTTGCTACACTTTATTTCAGAAAAAAAATCTGTTCCTCGTTATTTTAAAGTGATGAAATCGAGAACTTTTTTTTATCTGTAAGCCTACCTGCCATGATTCGGAAAGAACGCAACATTGTAACAACATAGAATTGTAAGACGCGACAGAGCTGTAGCAACGTTGTTGCGCGACATTCAGCAACTGCGAGACGACGTTCTGCCAATTCGTTTTTTTGTGCTAGATATAGATATCCCCCATTTAGCATGTTATGTTTGTGGTTAATTTTAATTAGTCGGGTGTTAGATAATTATATACTTTTAAAATATTGTTTATCATTATTATTTATGGGCCTAACAGTAAATTAATTATAATCAGCACCTGCAAGTGTACACTTTGAAGAGTTAAAATGACATAGAAGGTTAGCTAATTCAACTTTATTAAAACTGCATATGGTAATCAAAGTGCACTTCCAAAAGTCATATATTTGTGAAAATAATAATAATAAAAATATCAATTACAAAATACTAATTTCTTTTAACAATAATAAATAAAACATAAAAAGCAAAGGCAGATCATAAAATGTTATGAACAAAACCGGGTTCTGTACATGGCAGACAGGAGAATGTAGTCGAAAGCGGAAGTATTTTAGTGGAAGATGAAGATCGATTACTGGAATCAGTCCAGGAAACATCAACAAATCCAGAGGAGAGATGCAAGCCCAGAAACCAGTAGGCAGGTATGAGCCCGAAACCAGGTAGACAATCTGGGCCCAGAGAGGGTGGCACTGCAGGCACAGTTAAATTTGACAGAGAACAAAGCAAATCAGAGCTTCACATGACAGGACTATACTAACGTTAACTAGTCAAGTCAGCTTTATTGTCGATTCTTCACATGTTCCGGGGGGGGTCATCTTCTTGACGGCCTGGTGACTGAGGGGAGAGAGTTCAGCATCCTAACAGCCTGGTAGATGAAGCTGTTGTTGAGTCTGGTAGTGCGGGAGTAGAGGCTCCTGTACCTCTTCCCAGATGGCAGGAGGCTGAACAGATTGTGAGCTGGATGACTTTCATCGCTCACAATTGTGGTCGCTTTGCGGATGAGGCGGGTGGAATATATGTCTTTCAGAGAGGTGAGTGGCGCACCAATGATCTTTCCGGCTGTGTTAACTATGCGCTGAAGAGCTTTCCTGTTGTATTCAGTGCAGCTCCCACCCCACACAGTGATGCAGCTGGAAAGGATGCTCTCAATGGTGCCTCTGTAGAAAGTGCTCATGATGGGTGGTGGAGCACTTGCCCGTCTGAGTCTGCGCAGGAAGTAGAGACGCTGCTGAGCCTTCTTCACCAGAGATGCAGTGTTGGTAGTCCAGGAGAGATCTTCACTAATGTGCACCCCCAAGAATTTGGTGCTGCTCACTCTCTCCACATCGGCACCATCGATGGACAGTGGCAGGTGTTCGGTGTGACCTCTCCGGAAGTCAACAATAAAGCTAAGAGTTTACTCTCTGAATAAGAGTGTAACCTCTGAATGCAAATTTCCATTGTTAGCACATGTTTCCATGTGAAAGAGGTTCTGTCTATACGTATAATGGAATGCAGCAAAGGGCTCTGGGCCTTTTTGTAACTCAAGTTGGCCCATGATGCTAAGAGTGACTCTTACTTAAGAGTAAACTCTTAGCATTATGTATCTTAATGTTGGATTTGCATCTCTTCTCTTTATTCCAGAGCATTTGATGTTTTGTATCGATTATCTTTGATTTGATTATGAAATTGGCATGATGCATTTACCTGACATAATAAATTGTTACATTTGATTATTCTAACTGACTTTGACATTATTTTCATTAAAGAGTTAAAAAGAATAGTCAAACATTTGCTCACTTTTAATGATGCACGGATATCATTAAAACCTTTTCATTTATGGAGTCAGATAAAATAACAAGAAAATACATATGAGAAAATGTATTGCATTTAATCAAAAAATACTTTGCCACGAGAAAAGGCAGTAACACGTAGAGACCTTTCCCGCTGGTTGGATGCCGGAAAATGTACTCCATGAGTAATGTATATATTTCACACTTTCAAAAGTGTTATTTTAACTCCAAAATGGAGGGAGTCATATATACATTTCAGGAGTGTTAAATTTGACTCAAATTGAGTTAAATGTCACTGGCTTTTTGCGGTGCAGTGGTTGTCCAGACACCCTGGGCACAACCTTAAGCAATGGCCCTGAACGGTGGTCCAATGTCAACATTGTGACAACGCTGTAACAACCTTCAGCACACAACATAGTTATAGCAATCTGGCCATGTTGTTAAAACGTTGTTAGAAGGTTGGGTACGTTATACCAACGTTCTGTGTTTGCTGGGTTTCACGCGAATCTGACTGACAGCCTAAACAGCGCATTTTTATTTCAGTGCTCTTGTTAATGCTGTGGTTATTTCAGCAAACAGTTTAGTAAAATTCAGCTTAAAAGCATGAAGTTAAATTTGTATTTATCATTCAGCTGAATGTAATGCACATCCTTGAATATTTGATTTACTTCTGTTTCCGTTTCAAATCTCACAGCCCCAGTGGTCTGATTCACTATATGAAGTATTAAATCGAAATCTCCGTGACCTTTTTCGTGACCAAAACTTTTGAACCGATTCTTTTAAATCATCTGGTTCACAATAAATAATATTAATTTGTGAATTTGACTGATCTAAAAGATTAAATTTGCAGCAGCTAACAATTCAGTGATTTAATAATGCAGAAATAGTGAGTTAAGTTAACAAAAAACAACTGAATTTGACAGATTCTCAGATTAAGTGTGCTCTAAACTGAGCTCAACCTGTTTAAGCTCTCTTATTTATATGGCCAATCAGAGTAAGTGTGGGGTGGGGCTACATGTGCAGCCCTGCCCCGATCTGGAGGCTGTAGACAGGAATACTTAACATGATTTCGTTAACGAAATTAACACTAATAATTAGGGGTTTAACAATACATCGATATGGATCGATGCATCGATCAAACCTCTAATGATATGATGCATCATTGCCACAAGTAAAATATCGATATGAGGTACCTTTATTTTAACCCTCTCCACATCCTCACGTAAAGCCCATCTACGCATTTCCGCCAAAGCGCGCATTTTCCTCTACCCACCATACTGTCTTTGTAACGTTAATCTCCTCAGCTGAAACACCTTGTTGTTGGTAACACAACCCGATAAATCCGTTTTAGCGAATCAGCGCGCAGTATTTAGGTCAGGTGACAAGTATGGAAAGCCAAAATGGCCAAAAACACGTGAATTTGAACACGTCAACAACACGTTAAATACAACGCGTTAAATATGCGTGACAAATCAGTGCGTTAAATACACGTATTCAGCGTGTATTTAACACGTGAAATACGCGTCAAATACACGTAAAATACACGGGTCAGTGTTATTGGCTGCTGAAGACTTGGAGAACAACGACAAAGAACAAGTGACAAGAATTATGTGGACAAAAAGGATTTGGTGACGTTTATTGCAGAAGTGATAAACAGTACAGCTAAAGTTAAATAAAAAAAAGTCTATAACTTTCAATTGCTGATGTTCTATGTGGCAGTATAGATGTTTGGCTTCAGGCTACTATTGGTTGCTTCAGGTCTATTTATTAAGCCTATCACAGCTAAAGGCGGAGCATATATACCTGCTTGGTAACGAATCACGTCATGGAGCTTCTTCCTTGTTTTTCCGGTTCCGCATCCCACATGCCCTCGTATGGCATGTGGGAGATCGAGTACGATTTCCCACGGCTGGCGTTCTTGTGTAGACTCTCCACAGGTAGAAACGCGGTTGTTTAGCGTTTATCTTTCCTTTATAGGGCAGTGGGTGAATCAAAATGCCTTCAGTTCTATTTACAGCGTGCGCATTGATTTCGCACTTCGGATTGCCGTGACTGGTATTCCTCGCACCCAAGTATGCAGGTTATTTGTATATGCGTCATGCTCTATGATATGTCTTTTAAAGTTGTCATTTCAGAAGTGCAGTGTATTCTGCCGAGTAGCGGGGAGGATTCCATTGCTGGGGTTACCCGACGTTCGCTCGTTGATTACGGAGCGCTGCTGTTTTGCTGCAACTTGTACAACAAGTTGTAATATCAACTAGATATTAACACGAAAGGACTTGCGTCAATTTCAGTCCACTCTGGCCGAACAAGAAACTGTTAGTGCTTTAATTGCGTATGCAGGTTGACAGGAGGAATATCGCCGCCCTGCAGTTTTAATGTGTGTGTGTGTGTGCTCAAATATAAAGTTATGATCAGGATACAAGGAAAAATAAAAGACATGCACAGATCAATGATTCTCCAAGCAAAACTCATCATAACAGAACACTCTCCATAACACATGTCTGTAATGCGGGGGGTCAGGAGGCTTTGTCTAGGCACTGGAAGGTGGCAGCACTAGTGGCGTTTTAATAGGGATCCCAGTCAGTTGACACGTCAACTACGTCGAACGTGAGCGACTGAAAGGGAACATCTCGGTTACGTACAGTATGTAACCCTCGTTCCCTGAAGGAGGGAACGGAGATGTAGTCCCGTCGCCACTATTGCTGGACCACCGCTGACTCCGGGCTCCGCTCAGCTCCTATTTGAAAAAACAAGTGGTGCGTGCATCCACTTCCGTATTTATACCCGCGCTGCGGGCGGAGGGTGGTGCAAATCTCGCACGCCAGTGTGTGCATTGGCTCGTTTTATCAATACTCGAAGATGACAGGCTCCCTAAACGTGATCCCAATCAGTCTCCAACCCTAATTAAACACACTTGAACTAGCTAATCAAGGTCTACATGATTTCTAGAAAGCTATTCACCTTATCCTTAATGTAAGAGCGGCTGCAGCCCTTTGTATATTGAATGTGTCTTCCAAGTCTAGGTTACGTGTGTAACCCTCGTTCCCTGAACGAGGCTCGTTTCCTGACTACGTCTCCGTTACCTCCTTCAGGGAACGAGGGTTACATGCGTAACCTAGACTTGGAAGACACATTCAATATACAAAGGGCTGCAGCCGCTCTTACATTAAGAATGAGGTGAATAGCTTTCTAGAAATCCTGAAGACCTTGATTAGCTTGTTCAAGTGTGTTTAATTAGGGTTGGAGAAAAACTCTGCAGGAAAGTGGACCTTGAGGGCCAGAGTTGAAAACCGCTGGTTTAAACAATATCTGAGACGCATTTACATATAAATATTGTTATTTACAGATACGTTATACAACCTATATAAGTAGGCAGTGGTCTTCTAACTGTCATGGAACCTCGCAAGTGACTGATTTGGAAATGCTCTCTATAGGCTGCCACTCCATGTGCCCCACAAACATACAAAAAGCAGAGGAGAGTCAACACAGTTTCAATACAATCTGACTTTAGAATTTTAACTTACAAGTTAAAGGTGCCGTAGAATGGATTATTTTATTATTTTATAATGTTTCCTGGGGTGCCCTTCCCACTAAACATTGGACGTCGGATAGACGTGCAGATCATGTCTATATTGGGTCCGTCGGTCCATGACCAATTCTGGACATCTATTCGACGTCCAAACTAGGTCCACTATTTGGACGTCCAACCATGACCCAACTTGGACGTCATATAGACGTTCAACATTGGACCTTTGAACTGGGTAATTTTTTTCGACGTCCAAACTAGGTCCACTATTTGGACGTCCAACCATGACCCAACTTGGACGTCATATAGACGTTCAACATTGGACCTTTGAACTGGGTAATTTTTTTCGACGTCCAAACTAGGTCCACTATTTGGACGTCCAACCATGACCCAACTTGGACGTCATATAGACGTTCAACATTGGACCTTTGAACTGGGCAATTTTTTTCGACGTCCAGACTAGGTCCACTATTTGGACGTCCAACCATGACCCAACTTGGACGTCATATAGACGTTCAACATTGGACCTTTGAACTGGGCAATTTTTTTCGACGTCCAGACTAGGTCCACTATTTGGACGTCCAACCATGACCCAACTTGGACGTCATATAGACGTTCAACATTGGACCTTTGAACTGGGCAATTTTTTTCGACGTCCAGACTAGGTCCACTATTTGGACGTCCAACCATGACCCAACTTGGACGTCATATAGACGTTCAACATTGGACCTTTGAACTGGGCAATTTTTTTCGACGTCCAGACTAGGTCCACTATTTGGACGTCCAACCATGACCCAACTTGGACGTCATATAGACGTTCAACATTGGACCTTTGAACTGGGCAATTTTTTTCGACGTCCAGACTAGGTCCACTATTTGGACGTCCAACCATGACCCAACTTGGACGTCATATAGACGTTCAACATTGGACCTTTGAACTGGGCAATTTTTTTCGACGTCCAGACTAGGTCCACTATTTGGACGTCCAACCATGACCCAACTTGGACGTCATATAGACGTTCAACATTGGACCTTTGAACTGGGCAATTTTTTTCGACGTCCAGACTAGGTCCACTATTTGGACGTCCAACCATGACCCAACTTGGACGTCATATAGACGTTCAACATTGGACCTTTGAACTGGGCAATTTTTTTCGACGTCCAGACTAGGTCCACTATTTGGACGTCCAACCATGACCCAACTTGGACGTCATAGAGACTCACTGTATGTCATGTCCATGTACTGAACTCTTGTTATTTAACTATGCCAAGATAAATTCAATTTCACATTCTAGGGCACCTTTAATAGTATGATACATTAATAAGAATAAAAATACACAGCAAACAGATGAAACACATTTCGTATTTATATTTTTAGCACTAAATTAATAAGTTTATTATCAGCTTTATTAATGCCTCATTAATTTGTCACAATGAACTTAAGGATTCCTTTCTCGCCGAAGGATGTATGTGATGTCATGTGGGACAATGATGCCTTGGTTTGTCTCCCTTCTGGTTGAATCGGGATATGAAATTTAAATTCCCTTTTCGTCTAACATTATGGTTTAACACTAGGCCTGTCTTTGGTCATACATCTGATTACAAGAACAGTACATGTCATTACCATTACCTAACGTAATTTCGGTTCCCTGAGAGGAGGATAACGAGACACTGCGTGTGCTGCCGTGTTACATATCTCAGAGTCTTTGTTGGCTGCCCTCTGCTTCAGTCCAAGATTCTGAGGCAATGACACTCTGCGCCGTTGTTTGGCAAATAAATACCGTTGTTTGGCAAATAAATACATGATGGGTGGTTATCTTACCAACATTTTATCATCTAAGCTTTTCTGGTACACATCAAATAAGTTATTATTAATTAGTGAGTCCACAAATGCCTTAGGTATGCAGAGCATTTGCAGCTTATGTATGAACCGCATGCCAGTTTTATGCACATTTTTAGAATTTATGTGCATCTTGCCGTTTCCATTCAGTGTTTATTTTTATGCTATTTGCCAAAATTGGCATAAAATAGGTGGATGGAAATATGGCTAATGATAAGCATCACAATGTCTCTATAAATGTGTGCAATTACAGTGGTTAATCTATATAATGTGAACATGTCCATTGATGCACCTACAGAACCCATGACTTCATGTGTGTCAATGGCTGTGGCACATTCTGGGAATTTTCTAATGGTAAACATCTTTAATAATTCTGTAATACAGTAATATACTAAGTAAACTTGTCCTACTTTATATTGACACCTGTAATCATTGTTATAGCATCACATAAAAGCAGAATTTTCTGAATTCATGTGTCTCATTTTTGTTGTCAAACAAACTCACAGACCTCTGAGCACAATGCAACGTCAGTGTATTGCGTATTGTGTTTTTTTCCTGTGTTTGCTACACACCTTAATGAGCAGATCACTGGAGGATTGTCACAGCAGCAGAACTCTGAACTCAGCAGAACAGGTGTTAACAGGGCCCAAAGGATTATTTACCAATGTGAAATACTAAATAGCCACAAAAGCGTATGTCCTTAGATGATTAGTTTCTGTCTGAAGTTAGAAAATGAATTGGACAAACAAAGATGCAAAGTCAGTGTCTGAATGATAGGTCAGTGGCCATGTGCACACAGACAAAGTGGTTTTGGGGCTTATAAATGGCAATGATAATACAGTAACCCAAATTTGCATTTGGACACACTTGCCACAACTAAATGTTTAAACAAAATATCAAGAAGAGGTGTTCGTTTTAAAGAAAGATAAATAGTTTTCAAACAAAACATTTGACAAAAATATTTGGCTTCATACAACCAATTCTTTTTGCAGATGTCACGTGTTTTGATATTTTATATCCAATGCCAATACCGTACATTCATATGTCAAATGTTTGAATACTATTGTCTTGCATGTCAGAGCTGTCAAGCAGGTAGAGATGTGTTGGTACTTTGGAGATTTGTTTTTGGTTGTTTTTTAAACTTGGAGATACTTCTCTGAGATCAATCCCTGAAAATGGACACAGATATTGCAGCAGGCATATCATCACGACGTGTTCCTGTGCTCAGGTGCAGGAATGACACATACAAATGTATCTATCACCAATTACTAAACTTCCCAAAGACTTTTCAGTGACTTTAAGGTCTGGACTCAGAGGTGCCAATTCATGTGTGAAAGTGACTCTTCATTCTCCCTCCAAACCATTCTTTCACAATTAGAGCCTGATGAATCTTGACATTGTCATCCTGGTATATGGCCATGATTGTTTAAGAAATGAAAAGCTACACACTCCATCAATTAGGGTTAGAGAGGGATGACAGCCTTTCTATTGCTGCATCTGAATGCGACGAGTGGGGGGGCTCCGTGTCCGGCCCCGCACCCTCAACGCAAGCCAGCGCGTGCGACGTGAGAACCAGCTGGATGCAGAGCTTCTCGTTTGCTAACTAAGGCCATTGAAGATAGGGCTGGGCGAAATGGCTGAAAACAGTATCACGATATAAGTGTTTCATATCGGTCGATGTCGGTAATTATTGATCTTTTTTATGACCTATTTAAAATAAGGACCAGGAGACAAATATATTACATTTAAACATTTTTTTATTTTAAACTTAACCTTCCTCTGATTATAATCCCCTCAGTTATAAAGGCAGAAATGTCAACACAACCATGGAAAACCCTCAAATAATTCAAATGTAAACATAAGTCTAAAATCACAACGAACACTTAACAATTATCTCTTAACATTAAGTTGCAAAATAAAGAATACGTAAGAAATGCTTAATAAAGTGTAATAAAATTGTGCAAAGTGTTAAATATAAACATAGAGAAACCGACGACGGTCTTGCATAATTTGCAGACGACATTGGTCTGACTACGGTCAGACTTATAAAATCCAAAAACCTGCCATACTGGCGAGCTGACTTTTCCTGTTTTATCAACAATCGCTGCGGCACTCATTTTCCACTTATCACTCCACGCTGGTTCTGTTACTGAAGAATCCAACACGAGACAATGATATGATACATACGATACTGTTAAATGACCGGCTGTTAGTGTGTCACCCCCTACGTTGCTAGGTTAACAGAGAGTGAGTGCCTTTGTTCATGCAACCAAACTTGCTTCGCAACCTCTGTTTTTTTCCGACGAAGAAAAAAAAAATTATCGAACGTTTTATCGAACGCATTTTTTATTGATATTGATTACGTGTCTATCACGATACATATCGTTATTGTTTTATCGCCCTAGTTGGGCGACCTCAGGCTCGAGTGGTCTTCACCCAAGGAGCCGACGCGCAGCAGGTTAGATGACTGGTTTCTGCAGGGGTGCCAACAGGCCCCTCAGCAGAGGCCTGCCCCCTTCTTTCCAGAAGTGCTCGGCGAGCTAACGAAGTCGTGGAAAGCACCACATTCGGCTCACCAAAAGCCTTCCATTTCCTCACGCTCTCAACTGTGGACGCGCTGCGGAAAAAGGATACAAGGCGATTCCTCCCCTCAAAGAAGCGGTGGTCACACACCTATGCTCGCCCACTGCTATGGGATGGAAAGCCAAAGCGACGCATCCGTCTAAGTTTTGCCTTCCACTTCAGCACTGGCTGGCCGAGAATACGCCTCCGCTGGCCAAGCTGCTTCGGCACTTCACACCATGGCTGTCCTCCAAGTTTTTCAGGCCAAACTTCTCCGCTCGATGGACGAGTCTAGACATGAACCGGAAGCTTTCAGGGACCTGCGCAGCGCCACAGACCTGGCTCTGCGGGCCACAAAATCAACCGCTCAGGCGATTGGAAGGAGAATGGCGAACTTGACGGTGCTTGAACATCACCTCTGGTTAAACTTAACAGAGATGAAGGACGCAGACATGGCAGCTTTTCTCGACTCCCCTATCTCCACCACCGGTCTGTTCAGCCCAGCAGTCAAAGGTTTCATGGAACGCAACACTGAGGCCCAGAAGGCGTCACAAGCTATGCGTCACTTCCTCCCTAAGCGTTCCAGCTCTGCTTCAAGCCGCCACAAAAAGGTGCCAACTCCTCAGCAGGTAAAGTCAGCGCCGCCAGTCACACAGCCCCACCCAGCGGCTGAGGTCCATCACCACTTTTGTTTAGCTAAGCGGCAGCAATTTCGAAAAGGAAAGTTATCTCAAAAAAGGAGTTTTCCCATAGCGTAAGCTACTTACGCAATACTCGTTCGCTCTTCTCAGGGAACCGAGGTTCAATAATAACCGAGTCGTTTGCCGATCATGTGTTTAGAGCAAAAACTATCCGGTTCCAATTGATGGCCGGTTAACCAGTGCATCTCTATTGATTAATAATTATGAAATAATTATTTGATGCGCACAAGAATAAGGGTTATTCTGATTTGAATTATGCTTCAAAAAAGAGTAAACCTTAGTTTCTTATTACAGTTGTGTGTATTTATCTTATCAAAAGTTGGGAGAATAAAATAATTATTTCATTATGCAGTACAGAGTGGGTGAAAATGGGTGGCCAGCCTGAGCTAGACACTATAAATGAAAGGACAGAAAGGAGAGCAGAACAAACTCCTAACAGCAGGAGACTCACTCATGGCCTATGAGACAGAGGATCATGAGACTCAATACTGCTTTCCTGCCATCAACTCATCATGTCTCAAGGGAAAACGCTCCAGTTTTGAACATAATATCATTTACATTTTTGTATAATTGCTGTCAGCATGGACTGTGTTTCTGAACCTGCTGGTGATCATCTCCATCTCTCACTTCAAGAAGCTTCACACTCCAACTAACCTGCTTATTCTCTCTCTGGCTGTGGCCGACCTGCTTATTGGACTTATTGTGATACCCGTAGAGGGCATGAAGCAAATTGAGACATGTTGGTACTTTGGAGACACTGACTGTGGACTGTTTGTAATTATTGTTAGGTTGCTCCTTTCTATATCTCTTAGTAATTTAGTTTTAATTGCTGTTGATCGTTATGTGGCTGTGTGTTACTCTTTACAGTACCCACAGAAAATAACCATAACTAAAACCTTAATAAGCATCTGTCTCTGCTGGTTTTGCTGTTCATTTTACATTATTTTGTTTGTAATTAGTAATGGATATTTTAACATCTCAGACAAAACAATGTGTTACGGCCAGTGTATTGTTTTGATTACTCCTGCTTGGAGATTCACTGATTTTATATTTTCCTTCTTATTTCCATGTACTGTCATAATCACTGCATATTTCAGGATATTTTAGGTTGCACATCAGCAAGTGAAGGTTATTAACTCTCAAATGAATGGTGTAAAATGTGTAATGGAAGTTTCAGTTAGGAGGAAATCTGAGAGTAAAGCTGCTCTGACATTAGGAATCATTGTGACGGCTTATTTGCTTTGCTGGATTCCATTCTATATCTGTTCTCTAACAAAAACCACAACAATTTCATCCACTACAATGACATTACTATTATGGACCTTTCATATAAACTCAGGTCTGAATCCTATTGTCTATGCTTTATTTTACCGCTGTTTAAAATATCAGTTAAACAATCTTAACTCTTCGAATATTTCAGCCAGCATCCTCTCTGATGGACATTTTTACAGATTGTCATTCATGATTGAAGGGAGGAGGGGGGTGAACAAATACACAAATACCGCTATTACAGAATATGTCATATGTATTTAGGTGTTCAGGTGCGAGAATGACACATAACAATTTAGAGAGTTCAACCAAACATTAAAAAAATGATAATCATTTACTCAACCTCAGGTTGTTCCAAATCTGTTTTTTAACACTGAGGGAGATGTCAGGCAGAATGATTGCCTTGGTCACATTTCAGTTTCATTGTATAAAAAAAAAAAAAATAATAAAAAAAAAAATTGAAATGAAAGTGAATGATGTAAT
>FLSR01001314.1:0-23877 GCA_900092035.1 Leuciscus waleckii
CTACTGCGGAAACAAAGACACCTACATCTTGGATGCCCTTGAGGTAAGCTAAAACATATCAAAAATTAATTTCAAAGTGAACTATCCCTTTAAAAATGTTTAACAGTCAAAGAAAAGCTTACCGCATTCCTAAAAGTGTCCGCTTCAAAGAAACTCACAGGCAAGTGTGTCATTACATAGCCGATAAAAGAAATGAGGGGCTGCCTATAACCGGTGCCCTCATCCACCTGAAGGCACTGGAAATCGGCAAAAAGCTGCAATTACCCACCATTGAGGCCCATCATGTCTTATTTCGGCTACTTACTTGCCTGTCAATATGATGCCACTTTTATGCAGCGAATGTGTAATCCTCCGACTTCAGGGATAAACTTCTGTCTTTTCAGCGCTATGTGATCGGCCTAGGGAAAATATCCCCCTGGATGAGATAGGTAATGCTGATCAAACACCTGTGTTTATTGACATTCCATCATCTGTCAATGTACATAAAAAGGTGAGAAATCAGTCGCAGTGAAATCTACTAAATGAGAAATTCTGGTTATTTTTATGGGATCTATGCCATAAAGCGGGGCTATTCAGTTGGCGGGCGTAATTTGTTCCGGCCCCTAAGTATCCAAGTTTGAAAAAAATATCTCTATAATAAATTTAGTTCAGTCGGACAACGGGCCCTACAGTTATGAAGTGACGCACGCACATCTGTTCCATGCAGCACGAGCTGTAGCGCAGAGCATGGGTCACGTGACCTTAGGCGAGTGGCGTGTGCAGCGGCAGCCTCTCCCTTGAGACGTGATGACTGACAGGACGATGATAGATGAGAACTTTTATTAGTTTAATTTCTTCTGTTTATTTCTTTCTTCAGTTTTTTCCCCACAAAAAATTGGGAAATTCAGTGAAACAACATTAACCCTACTACAGCCTAGTTAGACAAAATGTCTTTCTACTTTGAAAAAAATAAAAGTTGATGTATAAAACAGGCAATTCAACAGTGAATGGACAGAGAAGTATTTGTTTACATCTGTCTGTGCTAGGCCCGTATGTTTACTCTGCAATGAGTGCATATCCGTGTGTAAAGAATATAACTTGAAAAATGTTAAGACTAGCCATGCTAACTTTGACCCCACTTTCCCACTGGGCTCAGATGCTCGGTGACAGTTTTTTTTGGGGCTAGCTGCATGGTATGAAAAAAGACGTCTTTCCCTGTATGGAGCTTGTACAGAACAAGAGAGAGCTACATCAGCATCCTTACGAGTGACGTGGATATTAGGGGAAAAGAAAAGGCCATTTACCAATGCAGAGACTGTCAAGGAGTGTATGCTTGCGTTAGTTGAGGAGGTGTTTACAGATGAGAAAACCCGAAACAGCTGCATGATTCATCAAGAAAATTCCCTTATCAGACACCACATCTATGAGGAGAGTGGAGGGCCTTGCATCGGGCATCTTTGAGACTCTGCAGTGGATGAATCGACAACAGCGATGTAGCCCATTTGTGCCTTGATGTGAGATTTTTTACGGTAATTGCTTTCGGGAGGATCTACTTGAGCTACTTCCTTTGGAGGGACACACAACTGGTGAGGTCATTTTTGATGCAATTGTTTCATTCTTTGAGGAGAACAAGCTGGATTTGGGACGTATTAACATGCAAGTAACAGATGGTGCGCCGACAATAGCAGGCAGGATACAGGGGCCTGTCCTGGAAAAATGGAGGACACTTTCAGGACCGTACATCAGGTCACCAAATTACACAGGTGATGATGGGTTTCATAGACACATTGAAAACCAACTTTGCCAATAGGTTTGATCCTTTTAGTATTCCCACTGAAGTGAGGAAATTTGTTAAGGACACTTTCTGTGTGAATGTTGAGGGAGAGTTTGCATCAAAAGCAAAGTACAGTCACTAGATGAGGCGTCTGTACAACTTGAGCTCATTCAGTCATCAGATGACCTGCGGCAGTCATTACAGGTGACAGGATCTGAGATGTTTTGGACACATGAAGTCAGCCAGGAGAAATTCCCTAATTCAAGGAGTCTCACCATTTTTTGTTCTCACAATGTTTGGCACTACTTACAGTCATCATTCTCGCACATGAATGCCATTCAAACGAGTAAAACCACATCCCTCACAGCCCAGCACCTCCACCACTGTATGCGTATTGCGCTGACAACATATACACCTGATTTCACTGCTGTTGCGAAATTTTTTTATTTCTCTCATTAGAAGGCAGCCTAAATGTTTGCCAATTATTGAGATGGCTGTTGTAATTTAAATAGGGCTACTGAAATAATTTACTTTGACACAAAAAAATAAATAAAAAAAATAATGTTATGTTGCATATTATGGATATTTTTGATATGTGCACTTAAGTCACCGTTAAAGGGTTAGTTCACCAAAAATGAAATTCTGTCAGTAATTACTCACCCTCATGTTGTTCCAACCGCGTAAGACCTTCGTTCATCTTCGGAACACAAATTAAGATATTTTTGATGAAATCTGAGAGCTGATCACTTCTCCGTAGGCTGCTAGGTGGCCCAAACTTGCTGGCCCAGAAAAGTTATTAAAGAGATCGGTAATATAGTCCAAGTGACTACAGTGGCTCAATCTTAAGTATATCAAGCGACGAGAATACTTTTTGTACGCAAAAACAAACAAAAATAACGACTTTATTCCACTATTAATTTCCTTCTCTCTGGGCCTCGTAGTGTTTTTGCGCAGCGCGTCTGTGTTACACGTCACCACGTACGCTCACCATTGGCCGACGCTGGTCATGTGTGTGACGCGCAGCACAAAAACACTACGCGAACCAACTAGAGGCACAGAGAAGATGAACGAAGGTCTTACGCGGTTGGAACAACATGAGGGTGAGTAATTACTGACAGAATTTTCATTTTTGGGTGAACTAACCCTTTAAATGAGTTCAATTCTAAATGAGTGCGATATTGCTGTCGGATTTATCAATTTGAATGTAGAAAAAGCCTACAATGCATTGTTGTTTTTATGCAGTTTCAAAATACAACGTCTGAATTTGTTTGTAGAAACAGCCTATTGTACAATGCACTGATGTTGTTATGCAGTTTCAAAATAAAACATGAGAATGTTTAAATGTAGGAAAAAAGTCTACTTGGGTGTCTTTGGTGCAAAAATACTATATTGCTCCTATATTGCTGTTGTGTCATCACTATATTCCAGCCATATCTCTCCGGCCCCAAATGCGCCCCCATGACAAACTAATTGAATAGCCCTGCCATAAAGTGTTTATTTCTGAATGTGATTGTTGTTGGTATATTTTACCAGTATTTACTTTAAATAAAAAAATTGAATATGAAAAATATGCAATATGAAAATTATTTTCAAATAAAGTATTTTCTTTAAAAGACAAGATTTGGTCTTCAAAAAGCCTTTTTCCAAAAAGGAGTAGGAGGAGGAGGAGGAGGAGGAGGAGGAGAAGGAGGGGGGAGGGGGGAGGGGGGTCGTCTTATATTCGGAACAATACGATATTTAATTATTTTATCCAGAGAAAAACGTTGGATTATGCAACAGACATTATACAGCTTAAGCCTGGTTCACACGGCAGGATAATTAGGCAGATTTTAGCCCCGATTCACCCCTTCCGACAGTCTTAAGGATGCTCCGATTATCGTAAAATAATCTGATCAGATATTCCTGCCGTGTGTGGTGTGTTAAGATTGCTCTCGTCTGCTCGGAAGGACGTCGGGACCGCTCCGATCTCAAATCGGGGATATCCAACATGTTGGATTTTTTTGGCCCGATTTATCCTCGTGTGTGGTGTCCCCCGGGGACAAACGAGCACGTGGACTGTGGCGTGTAGCCAATCAGAAAGCGAGGTGACGAGGCGGCGAGGAAGCACCGGGAAACAAAATCAAAACAGCCGGCGGCAGCTCGCGTTGTCTCCACTTCTTTGACCATCACCTTTTCTTTTGATAACTTTTATAACGATATTTTTTTTCGGTTAAAAACAAACTACAAACTATCGCCACTGCATCCTCTTCGTCCGCCATAATTGTTTACTCTGAAGTCACGTTTGGTCTCGAGGGATTTTGCGAGATTTCCCGTCTGACCTGGGAGTCAAATCGGTTCATGTGTGATGTGTTGATTTTGCCATGTGGCTGCGCACCACACACTGTACGACCAAAACTGTTAGACCCGTGATTTTTTATCGCCGTGTGTGGGGTCTCTCAGGTTGGAAATCGGCCGACAATTTTAAAATCGTCCCGTGTGAACCAGGCTTAAGTGCCTTCCCGCAGTTAATTAATCAGTCTTTTTAGCCGTTATGCTGATGGTTAAAATTGGGATGAAAAAAACTGTCCATTAAATATTGTAATAGTGTTTACGATTGATATGATCAATATGTGCATATTGTATCTTTCAGCATACAAACATACAAAAATTTACGTTTTGTACCTGTAAATATTATATACTAACAATGAGACTCGGCCCTGCAAACATCATTGCCATTTTTTTATCAGAATGTTACCAGCAATATTATGTCAAGGCAAATAAGCCTTTTTAGTGTCAACATATTTAATTTTCCCAATATCTTTTATATACTTTTTTTTTTACTTACCTTCCTTATTTTTCTCCTATCTGCAGATCATAAGTAAAGAGTCTCTGTCACCAACATGAGTTGGAGCTTTCTCACTCGACTACTGGAGGAAATCCACAACCACTCCACGTTTGTGGGGAAAGTTTGGCTAACTGTCTTAATCATTTTCCGGATTGTTCTGACCGCAGTGGGAGGTGAATCAATCTACTCAGATGAGCAGACGAAGTTCACCTGCAACACTAAGCAACCTGGCTGTGACAACGTATGCTATGATTCCTTTGCCCCACTCTCACATGTCCGGTTCTGGGTGTTCCAGATAATCATGATATCCACCCCCTCTGTCATGTATCTGGGTTATGCCATTCATAAGATCGCCCGTACCTCAGAGGAGGAATGGCGTAAGAGCCAGATTTATCAAAAGAGGAGCCGCAATACTCAATGGAGAAATGGACACCACCTAGAGGAGGTCTGTGGAAATGTAGATGATGAGGAGGAGGATACAGAGCCAATGATCTATGAAGAAGACACTTTGGATGTGCAGGAGGTCAAACCAGAGACGGACAAGGGCAAAGGCCTAGATCCAATAAAGCATGATGGCCGCCGTAGGATAATGCAAGAAGGCTTGATGAGAATGTATGTGCTTCAGCTTTTATCCCGTGCATCTTGAGGTGGGATTCCTCACGGGTCAGTATCTCCTTTATGGCTTCCGTGTTAACCCTTCTTATGTCTGCAATAAGATCCCATGTCCGCATAGAGTAGACTGCTTTGTTTCACGACCCACTGAGAAGACCATCTTTTTACTCATCATGTATGTGGTGAGCTGTCTTTGTCTGCTGCTCAATGTTTGTGAGATGTTCCACTTGGGGATTGGTACCTTCCGTGACAGTCTTCGTAAACGTAGAAACCAGGGCCAACGACCTTCCTACGGCTACCCTTACTCCAGGAACATTTCTAGTTCTCCACCAGGGTACAACCTTGTGGTTAAATCTGACAAACCAGGTCGCATTCCCAACAGTATCATCTTACATGACCAGAACATGGCCAGAGTGGTTTCAGAACAGCATTGCACAAGTCCTGATGAGAATATTCCATCTGACCTTGCTACCTTGCACCACCATTTACGAGTAGCACAGGAACAACTTGACATGGCATTTCAGACATACAACACAAAAAACGCTCATCTTTCCAGAACTAGCAGCCCAGTATCTGGTGGCACAATGACTGAGCAGAACCGGGTCAATACAGCTCAGGAGAAACAGGGTGCACGACCTAAAGCAAGCACTGAGAGGGCAGGGACAATAGTAAAAAATGGAAAGACATCTGTGTGGATTTAATGGCAAACTCTTACCTGACTAGTTGAACCATTCTCCTCAGCAAACATTTTATCCCAGCCAATGCAACCTACAGTCAGAGAGGGCATGATTGAGCATGATGTCCCCAGGTTGAACAATAAACAAAAATTAAAAATACTGTAGAAGGGTAGTATTCATTTCTAAAACTTTCTTAACACAATGCGTTAGTATTCCCCCTTTCAGAATAATTCTTAATGTGCTTTTATTTAATGCTATATATATTAAGTGTTACGCTTCTCTATATTCCAAAGCATGCACGTGTATTGACCATCTTGGAAATCTGTTAAACAATTTAGTCTTTAATGGATCATTGATTGAATTGAACTATAAAGAAAACCCCTATGTATCTACTCCATTTAAATAGTCCTCATAGCTGTAAGACATGTTCTTCTTCTCTTTATGTTCTCCTATTGTTATTAGTCTCTGGCTCTGTTCCAAACCCAAGCGAGCTGCCCACGTAGCCCTAAGTTTTAAGGTATTTGCATGCTGGCGATGCCAAGACTGTTCCAGTCAGTAAGCAACAAAATTATGCTCCTAAAATTCCTAATTTAACATTAGCATCACATTTATCCTTTGTGGATAAAGCAATCCCTGAATGCATTGTTATAAAAGTGTGATCAAATATGGTGGATGCAAGTTGCAAGAAATTCAACAATAAATATACTTGCTGTACATCATATAAAAATGTATTAATTAAAATGGTTATCTTATAAAAAATGCACTTTCACACAACAAGTGTCTGTGCTATGTATTTTTGGCCTTATTACAACATCTTTAAACTGATTAAAAAAAATCTTATTTACACATCTTTGGCTTAGCAATATGTGTTTTACACCAAACTTAATTGGAATCAATTGCGAGCGTCAATTTTCTTGTGTGATCACGAGTTGTTCTGATGAGTGATCTTTAACAATGTTGTTATGTAAAGTGGTTTCACATTGTATGGGATACTGCCTTAAAAGATAGCTGCCTTTTTAGACAAGGTTTTGGAACAGAGCCTTTAACTCAAAATGATGAGAGAATTTTAATTTTGGGGTGGAGTATCCGTTTAATTAATCTTAAAAAAGATTATGATGATTTCCAATTTTCTCAGTTTCTTCATTATGAATAAACATGGAGATATTAATGTTCATTAATAGCTTCTGTATGCATTCATATTATGTGGCACTAAAATGATGCATTGAGATTTGCAATGATAAATTGTGCCATTGTCTTATGAAGGTATTTTAAATGTGCAGTTCACCCCAAAATTTACATTTGTTATTATTTATTGATCCTCATGTCATTTCAAAATTATATAACTTCTTTCTTCTGTAGAATAAAATAGAATTTCAATGAATGAGGACAGAGGTTCCTGCTACAAAAAGGAAGCTACAAAAAAAGGGTTCCATGCTACAAAAAACACATTAAACGTATTATAAAAGTGGTCCAAATTGTGTGCTATATTCCAAGTCTTCTGAAGCCATACAACAGCTCTGTTAATTTAAATCATTATTCAATGAAAACCTTGATATTCAAATGTATGACAGTTCATGAATGAAGTAGCATGTTAATGAGGTGGCAGTGTGCAATTCATGAACAGATGACTCTTCGGTGTCAGATGTTTTTTAATTTATCAATGTAGTTTACAAGTCTTAAGTTTGACTGTTCTTGAGTTTGACTGACTCAAAGAATTTTGACTTAAGTTGTTGGAGAAGATGTTTGTCAGTAAATAGCAATTTCAATTTCATTCTGTCTCACACAAAACTATCATATCTGAAGACTTGAAACATAAAGCATGAGTCATATGGACCACTTTTTACTGTATAAGTGACTGTTGTGAAGCTTAATGTGACCATTTATTGTAATTGCATGGACAAGAGCAGTCAGTACAAAAGCTGTGTGTGTTTTGTGTTTCATTGAAGAGGAAAAAGTCACACAGTTGTGGAACAACATGAGGGTGAGTAAGCAATAATTTTTAGTTTTGGGTGAACTATTCCTTTTGAATAAGATATATATTTTAATTATTTAAAAATTAGCTGGTATTATTTGCATTGTTCTTGTTCCTTGTCAAATTGGGAGGTGTCATTAGATTATGCATCAAATAAAAATACATAAGCCTGAATGTCAGCATTAAGTTGGGCAGGTAAGAACATCTTCATCACTGCACACCTCATCAGGGACATGCATAGCCATTCTGGGACTAGGGTGTCCAAAAAAGGTGACTTAAAGCAGCATTACTTGTGTCTTGCCCACGACCATTATGCATACGACATTTATCTCTGAGCTGTCTGGGGTAAAATATATCCACTTTACCTTTTGGCAAATTGGTGAAAAATTCTTATGAATACGTATAATTTGATTCTTACGAAACACAAATTTTAGAAAAAAGAAATAAAATGTCCACCCATAAACCTAACCCTTAGTGGGGTCTAAGCAGATTGTACAACAATGTACAAATGAGATTTGCACCAATTCACCAAAACACACAATAGTTTTGAATTGCCATGAGTGTGTAGGGTGTAACTAGTATACTGTTTTCTCAAGGAATTATCATGAAATAAGACAGTTGCAGCTGCTTTAACTTTCATGTTTAATAATTACCACACTTAATAATTCTTGAATAGGATTTTTGAAAAGTTTTGAAAGCTCTGAAATATTGTACATTATGGAAATAGATTTGAGTACTATGCAGTAGGTCTTCAAAATTTACTTTAGAATCACCGTTTCAAAATGTGCCTTTACCAATTACGATTGTACTGATGATTTGTTTGTGATTATTAAGAACAATAATAAATTTAGGATTCATTTATTAAGATTCTTTGCCTGTGGGAGTGTTTTGAATCACTGATAAATGTAATTTTTTTTAATAGTATATACTGTTCACAAAAACAATATTTCAGAGATATGCATTATTACTCAGAATGTAATGCTCTAGCTAAATATTTAAGGTCTTCTTGTGAAGAAGAGGAAATGATGCTCTGCAGAAAAGACAATATAATTTATGTAAATTCATCAGTAGCACAGATTCAATGACTGCTGTTGGAAAGTATGTACTGTATTAATATGAATAACTGGTACAGCATGTAGGGAGGGAAAACAGTAAAACCCCCACAAATGCACGTAATAGATACACATGTTTGCATGACAATCCACAAATGCATGAAAGATCCACATGTGACTTGTGGCTGTGCATGTGAATGAGAAGACATGTGAAGTGTCGCACAGGTGTCGCTCATCAGCAATCACGCCACCGTCCTCGCGCCGTTCTCCAACGGCCCTCGGCCTCGTCCTGCTCGCCACATACCCCCATTGCCCCTCGCAGGCCGGGGGGTACCCATGAGACTGAGCTCTACTCCTCTCTCGATCTTTACTGTCGTCGCTCCTCCTTTTATGCTTCCGCTCCTCCATGAGAGTAGAGATCGGTGCGTCGCTCATCAGCAATCACGCCACCGGCTTTTGCGCCATTCTCCCACGGCCCTCAGCCTCGTCCTGCTCGCCACAATAAAAAGTCTTTGAAGTAATCTCCACTTTTACGCATTGTTTCGTAACTGACTATAGGCCATGTCATGATGATACTGTATAGTGATTGACATTTAAGCACTTTGTGAAGACAGCGACATTAATAGTTCTAGGCACATACTCGCACGCGCTTAGAGTTCGTGTAAATTGCATGTAGAAAAGGAAGTTCAGGAACAACCTCGATCCAAAATGAATATATATCAAAATAATATATCACAACACCATAAAGCAATAATACCTTACAATCACCCAAAACCCGGTCCAATGAGTCCTTCAATATTAGTTCAGTCCATACAAGGTAAACACAAAATCATAATGTCACAATGGCCAGCAGCCATATCATCCTGTAGCCCAAGACTGGTTGCCCACTGAAGCTAAGCAGGGCTGAGCCTGGTTAGTACCTGGATGGGAGACCTCCTGGGAAAACCAGGTTGCTGCTGGAAGACGTGTTAGTGAGGCCAGCAGGGGGCGCTCACCCTGTGGTCTGTGTGGGTCCTAATGCCCCAGTATAGTGACGGGGACACTATTCGTTTGTTAAGTCGTGACGTAACCACTCTCCGATAATACTCTTTCCGGGTCCAAAGTCCAGGTCCTCTCTACCTACCTACCGCTTTCGCTAGTGTTTTGGTTATTATTGAGTGTTTTTACAATGCCGCAGTGCTGTGTCCCGTGTCCCGAGCTTACTCACTTCAACCTCGTAAATCTTCTTTTTCATTGATGCCTGGAATCTACCCTTAATTATGCCACCTGAGTGATGAGCTACACTAACCACTCTGTTGGTGTTAAAGGAATTTAAACCCTTTTTGACCGCCAAGGGTGCCTCACTAAGAAGGACGTGGTCGTAAATAAATTTACAGGTTCCACCATTGTTATTTCTGGACGAGAGGAGCGCTCGGACCCGGAAAAGGCTAAACGTAGCGTGACTTCAGACTTAACAATCGGATACTGCCAAAAGAGCACCGTCCTTCGGATGAGACGTTAAACAGAGGTCCTGACTCTCTGTGGTCATTAAATCCATCATGGCCTCCTAATCATCCCCATATACTGATTGGCTTCATCGCTCTGTCTCCTCTCCACCAGTAAGCTGGTGTGTGGTGGGCGTTCTGGCGCAGTATAGCTGCCGTCGCATCATCCAAGTGGATGCTGCACATTGGTGGTGGTTGAGGAGATTCCCCCCTTCTATGTAAAGCGCTTTGAGGTCTCAGAAAAAGCGCTATATAAATGTAACAAATTATTATTATTATTATTATTATTATAAAATGATAATATGGATAATGTGTGTGTGTAATGGAAATAATGAACCTGCAATCCAGCGATGACCAATCCGATTGTTAGTGCACAATAGTTCAGTTCAAAGTTAGATCAGTTGCAACCACAGTTCCATCACCGCAAAAAACTCACTCAGCCAAAACTTGTAGTCCTCAAAGGCCAGGTTGAAAAAAAAAATATATAATCCACCAAGGTAATCCAATCGAAGAAAATTTGATGCTGGGGTTAAGTCCGTATTGAATACAACGATTCCGGGTAGCACACCAAACAACATAATCGAGGAAATATATATGGCCTACATTGAGCGTTGCAAACACACTGTTCCTCAAATAGTAACCAAAAGAGGCATAAACGTTGAGCCTCAACTCAAAACCCCTCTTAAGAAAAAAGAGTGAGCCATCTCCAAATCGAGCCACCACATGCCTTACCAGCTAGATTACTTATTCTTCTTTTTATGGGTATTCTAACCCCCTTACCTGAGGGCGTTGCCCCCTGGTGACAGGAAGATAATTACAAAACAGCTATAGTCAGCCAGTAATAGTGAAAACACTCTGGAACTGTTACAAGATGTGTTCATTAATTTTTTATATGGTCAAGCAAACTTAGCTGTGTGGCTAACAAGAAAAGCAAAGATGATTGGGGGTGTTTCTACTGATGTTAATATGACTTACAGGTCTACCCGGCTTACTGTGGAGTTCACATATTATAAAATGGTTGGAGATTTTGATACTTTTTGATACTGTAAATTGGAAGATGGAATTTTACAAATTAATGTATGGGGTAATTATTTGTGTATTTAATGTACGTTTTTATGTATATTTTTTTCCTTTTTATATATTTTTTTCCTTTTTTGAGTTTATATAAGTGAATATTTAAGTATTTTGTATAATAATATATTTTGACTAAGTGGCAAGTGGTAATTGTTAAAAAAAGTCTCTCTCTCTTTCCAGTTGTGCATGCATGGATAGGGTGACTGCGAGAGGTGTGTGCAGTGGCGTAACGAGCCAACACCGGGCCCTTAAACAGGATTATCAAAGCGGGCCCCCCTACTACAACACGTGATGACGCTACGCGCACCAAAAAAAAAAAAAAAAAAAACCTGCTGGTGACGGCGCACCATAATAACACATGCGATCAGACTAAAAGTAGTAAAATGCGATAGGGGGACCCGGCTGTCAATCAATATCTTCCAGCAACGCGGGCGGGCCCCTGATTGGTTCGGGCCCGTAAGCAACCGCTTACCCTGCTTACCGATAGTTACGCCTGTGGGTGTGTGAGTGTCTGAGTGAGTGCTGACAGTGTTCTTTTTGTACGTTTTCTTTACATCTCCTACTTTCTTGTAGATCGGTTGATGTTTTGAAGGTGTAATTTAACTTTTTGTATCAAGTGCTGCTGAAATGGGGATATATTCTTACTAATTGGTTTTATGTTGTCTTATTGCAATAGCAGACATTTAATAATTGATAATCTACTTGCAACATTAGAAAATACATATAGAAACTCCGGATTACAACAAGATTATAATAAGATACTGATCTACTTAATGTGGATCAGAAGGTGATTACAAAAGTGTTAGCAAACAGACTCGGAAAACATATCTCAACAAAAGTACACCCATTAAAGGTTGGGTAGGTAGGAATTGTCTAAAAAACTTCTTTTCCAAATTTGTTTAAACTTTATTTATATATCAATACATAATTAAAATGTAAGTACTCTGAAAAAGAAAGTATAAAAATCGAGTGTCTGTAGACCTCTCACGACTGTTTTAAAGACAGCTCATTATTTCCATTCACTCCACCCCCTCCCTCCTGGGCTCCTTCCAAAGCCAAGCCCCCAAAACACATGAACGCGCGACTCCGACCGCTGAACTGGAAGACGCATTATTTACCTGAGACGAGCGGAGAGGAAGGAGCACAGTGCATGTAGTGACATCATGTCAGAATCACATGTAATAAAAAAAATCTAACTTTATCATTATGAATATAAACAAATAAGATGTATTTTAGTACTCACTATCAAGCTAGCATATTGATATTGGTAAAGTTTAAAATATATATTTTTTGATTCGCTAACGAGCTAGTTATATCTATAAGGCAAAGCTAAAAACAGGTTGCATTGATACACGTTTTTCCATTACCATCAGTTACACTGTGATGAAGATGAATTTCGTGTAAGATTCATAACATATACGGTGTTTTGCATGTAAGAGTTTCCATGATGAAAACATTGTTGACTCTAATGAAGACTAACGTTAACGTACACTCCGAGTCCGGAGACAAGTACCGCATCGTCGGTTCGAGGACAGGTCCGGGGTTGAGGGCGAAGCAGAGGAGGTCGTTCAAGAGTGCGGGCAGGGTCCGAGGAAGTAGTTTTTGCCTTGTTTGCCTTCGCTGACTGCATATGCAGGTGCTTTGAGCTGAATATTTCCGGGAACGGTGACATGTGATGAGTGCACGCAGGGCAGCGCGCGCAGTGGGGCTCGGGCACGAGACATGAAGGCATCTGATTGGTTCTTTACATTCGCACCGAATGGCAGTGATTGGTCAGAGTTTTTACTGTCCTGCAGCTGCTACAGAGGTCTGATTTTTTTCATTCCTTTTTCTAAACACATAATGTATTGACTACTATCAGGATGGAAGGACCATTTCACCCAGTATAAAAAAAAGTGTTTCTGAACAGGATTACCTACCCTACCTTTAACAGACTTATTTTTCCCTGTAAATCGCATAAAACTGATAAAAATGTTTAAAAAATACCATTCACTGAAGCATAATGTACCAGTGATTTATAGTTCAGCCACAGATATTAGATATTTCATTTTTTTATTTAATACAGTTAGGCTATTGCTATTTTTGGTCACACCACATGATGAGTGGTCCCTCCAAATGATACGAAAAGCTTATATTGTTAAAAATCTATATAAAGAGATCCGTAAACAATACATTTCATACATAGAATAGATTTAAACCAGATTTTATAAAAAATTCACATAATTTTTATGAACAAACATTTTATAAACGTTTTTTTTTTATTTTGCTCGGCAGTGGCATCTGGTAAAATAGATTAAAATAGTTAGAAATAAATACAGAATAAATTACTAATAAATACATAGGCTAATTACCAAACTGAAATTACATGCTCTAAATAATTTTTTTCCATTTTTCTCATACTGTACAAAGATGACCCAAATAGCATAAAAATCTATTCCAAATGATACTAAAATAAAGTATTTTATGTATATAAACCATCAATTGAATATAAAAGCACAAAAACTGCCAATCTAGGACATATGTATCATGGAAAACACTGCATTGGTCGCACCCCATGATATTTGGTCGCACCACATGATATTTTCAAATTCAGTCAAAATTTACAGGCACAGAATTGGCCACCTAAACAAAACAAGCTAGCTTCCCACAAAAGGTCACTATGAAATCTATAATAAAAATATATATTTTTGTGGAAATAACTTATTATTCATTGTTTTTTTTGGTCATACCACATGATATCCAAATGTGGTAACTACATACCAGCCATTAAAAAGGTTATTTGTTTCCAAATTTAAGAGAGAGTTACAAACCTGCTTGCTGCTTCCATGGGTCCTTGGCAAATTGGTATATGATGCAACTTCCTGTCTTTGAATGGCTTTCAACATAAAAGTCCCAAAGTGGTAGTTTCTTGATGGTCGCATCGCATGATATTTCATAAAATGGACATCATCGGACAAAGTTTGTATAATATTATGATGGAAATATAAATACAAAAGTTTAGCAATTTTGTAAAGGATTACCAAACATTTAGAAAATCTTGCCAAATAGTGCAGAAAAAAAATTTGAATACATTTAGAGCAATTGCAAAGACTTTTCCAAAACGGCAGCTATGGCCGGGCGGTCGCACCTCATGATATTTTGACACTTTACATAACAGAAAAATTACAAATAACTAATGGTTTTTGAAAAGTTAAAGTGAGTACATACATGGGAGAGGTACTAAATATATATGGTATCTTTTTAAGCATTTAAATCCGTTTTTAACTGAAAAAAATGCAATCGGACAGAAAATGTAGGCATCACGTCATTGAATTTTATCGGCCGTAACATGAAAATAACTATCAAACTATTTTTGAATTGGTGCATTAAAGTGTGTCAGGGTGATTAGAAATCTAGTTTACAGCAGACAAAAAAGTTTTGTCGAGCCGTGCACAGATATACCGTTAGGAAAGAGACAAAGCCAGAGTGATCTTGGGCTGCTGATAAGCAGATAGAATGAGGCTATATTTAGGCCTGTAATACTAACACAAGCCTTGTTTGCTTCCTGAGAGGAGCTTTGGTGCACGTCCTGAGCCTGGACACTTCATTTTTTTTTTAGCTCTGTTTTCCTTTTAGCTTAGATAGATATTTGAATAGGAAACAAAACAAAACATGGAGAACAGTTAAGGTACCATTTACCTTTACAACAAAGGTTTTGTCATCAAAACAAGTCTTGAGAAAGTTTCTTTCACATGTTGTTTCAACACATTAGCAGGGATGAAGTGCTAAAGTGACAACACACAGTGCCTTTAAGAATGCTGTGTAAACAGGATTGTAGTTACACTAGAAGGAGCACTCAGAGCCGTAACTATCCGCAAACCCTCTTTTGGTGTTAAAAAACGAATGTTTAGAAGTGACAAACTAGCGCTGAAAATGCGTGGACAGAGTTATTTTTATGGCTGACCTTGTTGCATATGCATTTGTAGGAGTTTCCCTTTCAAACACAGTTTATGGGAGGAAAGTATTTAAAGGGGTCATGAACTGTATTTCCTGTTTTTGACCCTCTCTTTCACACTTTTTAATAGATGTGCCGCTTTCCAAGACATGGAAGTAAACGCCCGCTGCTATGAGTAACAGTTTTTCATTTTAAAATAATATTCAAGCACGCCATTACACGTGTGAATTCTGTGAAATTTTGAAAACCTCAGAATAACCGAATTATGAATGAATGTACCATCGTTTGTTGCACTGTCATTCTAATATTCACCTTTCATAATTTACAGTTAAGTGAGTACATATAAAACGATCTGTAACAGACAAAGCAATAGTGACACATGGTAAAAAAGCGGTTACTCAAACTTGTGTGTTGCGAGACTTATTAATCCAATATTAGTCATCTCTGCATCATCTTTTATTTTCTGTCTCTCTGAAGATTATTTAAAGGGGACATATCATGGCAATCTGACTTTTTCCATGTTTAATCCGTAACATTTTTTTTCATTTCTAAGGCTATAAAAATGTTACTGAATGATCTATCAATGCATTTCCAGCAGATATTGAAATACTAAAGGGTCTCAATGAAATATGTGCTGTGTCGCATGTTTACTGTAAATTGTCACATGACCAGAGCTGTTTACTTAGTGTTTGCGCCAAGAGAAGAGGATGGCAGCAAGAAAGCTCCCAAAGAAAAGGATAGTAAAGTATGTTAACATAAAGATAGGACATAGATTTTTGGTACACATCATGTTTAAGGTGTCTACTATTGATATAGGCATTTGCAATTACTCAACTTTGTTTAATGTGGTCATAGAACTCACAAACATGTCAGTGGCAACAATAGTGACCGGTGGGATAACCCATTGTATCTACATGCTAATACACATTGGCTAACTGTTCTACCTTACTTTCTGCTGCTACCTAACTTTCTACCTAATTTTACACACAAATAAAATTAAAACTTTAATTGTGATAATTAAAATAATTGAAAATTAAATATTTAGTGGCCAAGTTTTGCTAATTTATTATATAGGCTATTATATGCCTATTGCCTATATTAAGTAGGTCATATTAAGACAAGGCATATATTAAGTTATTTTAGCTGTTATGAGAAAAATAAATCTAACGAAATCTAAAATCTAAATCTAATAAATCTAAAAAAAAATTCTAACGCCAATTCAACATGCCAGAATAAAACCTGATTTTTGAACAATGCGTAACGCTACTCGGCCTGGTGTGCCAAAACACTACATTTTAAACTTCAATGTTTAATTCAAAACAATCTCAAAACGCGTTGTGACATTTTTTTAAAGCAGTAGCCTAGCCTATATACATTAAGGGCATTGAAACCAGGATCTTAACTAAAACGCGTTCCGCGTAATCTCTCAAAAATTATGCCACACTACTCCATGTATTTTTTTTTTTTTTAAGGACTGCTTTTGAAATCACTATAAATTACTATGCAATTGTATCGCTCACGAGAGCTCTTCATTTATCTAATTCCTCAATAGAATAGTAAAAATATTCAGCGTCATTGCTCCTAATATCGTCTCTATTTTTAACTTTTGATTCTAATTTTTCAGTTCTAAAATTTATTCTATCTTTGGTTCTATTCTGTTGTAGCCTAATAGGCCTATTTATATATATGAAAAATATGCCTATTAGGCTTAGGGTTTTATATTTAACCCACTTACATTTTAAAATACGGCAATTGCTGCTGTTTTGCACAATGTTGCCCACCTGGCGGTCATTTTGGGAACGACTTTGAAATGCGGCTGGTTTATTTTCGCCGCGGTGATTTCGGCGCGGCGGCTGGCGCGGCGGTAATAGGCATTCTGGTTGTCCACCATCTGTAGCTTCTCCAAGTGCTGCCTAACATCCTTGATGTCAGCTAGTGCAAGCCGCCGTGACCTCTCACAAAAAGGCTTATCCTCTGTCAGCCTGATGTGGTGTTGGGTACTCTTCGAACATCCCACATCAAATTCATCGCAGGAGAAAACATCCTTTCTCTCCAACATCTTTTTGGCCAGCCGCTGTTTCCATTCTTCAGAGACAGGTGTATCACCAAAATTAAATGAATCCTTGGTCAGTTTGGATTGACCACTAAACTCTCTGGGCTTAGAGACGGTAGGCACAACGTCAACCAGAAACACATGGGCGATAGGCATTCCTCTCTTAATCGTCACTGGGCAAGAAGAGACATTCCTAATAGTGACTCCAATTCTTTTTGACTGGACAGCAGTAGCAGACTGCACCTCAGCTCTCACTAGCAGTTCCTCGGGAAAACGGGACTCCTCAGGCTGATCGACCAACAAGGCTTTAGCAGATGAGGTAACAGGGTACTTCAGGATTCCAAGACCCTCACACTCTCTCCTGGAGTCAGCTTCAATGGCTTAAGGTGAAAAAACTAGATGGTACCTCTACTTTCGTCAACATCACACTCGCTAACAGCAATGACCCGTTCATAGGCAGTTCTGATCTCAGGATGAACAGTCAGGGTATGAAGAAAATCATTTCCCATCTTCATCTTGCAAACTTCTACCAGTTTCTTTACCACAGCCGTGTTTGTTCCCACCAGAATGTTGACATCTCCTTTCATGACGATATTGGCACAGACCAACACTAGTGCATCTATGGATTCCGTCACTCCTGCAACAGATCCGGGAAACTCCAGCTTTAAAGACAAACAGCCATCATAGGGGTATCTCTGCGAGCTTAATCCCCATATCTCCAAATTCTCAATTGGTATCAATGGCAATGCTTCAAGTGTTTCTCATAGAAGGATCTGTACAACAGCGTGACCTGCGATCCACTATCCAGCAAAGCCTTAGTGTAGATACCTTCCACCTGGATGGGAAGGACAGAGCTAGGTCCCACTAAACCGCTCGGAAGATCTACTTGCTCAGCTCTTGCTCTTTTGCACTTTGTGGAACGTGTCTTCCCCGGAGCTTCAGGCCGTTCTTCTACTGAGCCCCGGAGGCGTTTCCCGACAGCTGTCTCATTCTGATGAGCCGCTGGTTTACTCTCCTGAGATTCTCTTCCTTGGTACAGTCACGTTTCAGATGCCCATCTTCTCCACATCTTTAACAGAATATGTTAGCCTTGTTCACTGGTCTGGTTGGTATTTTGCTCTCTGAGGTTGCAGCTAAACTGTGCCTAACGGAACGATCATAAGTCACTGGTTCATTAGCCACAGCTGACAAACGAGACACCTCGTTCTTCAACCCTCTAATCTCCCTCTTCAGCATTTCTACTTCTGAATTGGCCAGATTGGTGTTACCAGATGACTCATTCTTTGCAGGGGGCACCCCAGACACAGCTACATTTGTATGCACTGAGCTTCTCTGTTTCAACATACTCTCTTCTTCTCGCACCTCTTCATTAGCTCATTGAAGGAAGGAGGGGCACACAGCTTATGGGTCATCCTCAAACGCATTGCCATCAAGTCACTTGAAAGAGCACCTCTAACTATTTGCTGCATTCGAAGACGATTCATTGCAGGGAACTCAATGCCTCTTTTCCTCAGTATACTGTGTAGTATCCTATCCAACCTCATTATGTAGGCTGAGAGCTTCTCTCCCTCACTCTGGTAAGTGCTCCTACATTTTAACATCAAATCGGGTGCATCCTCAGTGGTGCCAAACGCTGACTCTAACGCACTGAGGTAGTCACTGAAAGTAGCAGATGGGTTACCAGTCTTCTTGAACCTTACAATGTCTGCTGCAGGACCTCTGAGACACTCTACTAGTCTCTGCTTCTTGACATTATCAGAACACTGCACTCTTCCAGAATGTGAGTAGTCTGCTCCACCCAGACCCTCATATTCATCCTCTCCATGGGGAGCGGGAATGAAACCAGAGAAGGGATGCAGCTTCCTATATCCCACTCTCTCCTCAGATGAAGCCACATGACATGTTTGAACAAGGGAGTTTATGGCATAAACAAGCTTAGTGTCAAGCACAGGTGTAGAGAAAGCCAAACTTGGAATGTCAGATAGCGACTTTACCTCCGCTTGAAGAAAAGACATCAGCTTAGTCTGGAACTCATCTTCCCTACTAAAACTAAAACTAATAAAACAAATCAAGGTGATGATAAAAACACACAGATTCTCACACGTGGGATCCTTGTGCTAGATCTCCTCCATGACGAAACGGAAATGTGCAGTCTCTCACCGAACTCTGCAATGTTTCTTTATTTTATTTTATTTTCCCCCCGTGCTGCAAGCTGCAAACTGATTTGTGACACTTTCCCAGTTCACACTATTCTCTCGCAAACAGTTGCCACTCAAAATCTCTGTGTGCGTAGCAGGAAACTGCGTTCTCTTTTTCTCTTCTTTCACCCCACCCCCTGCACCTTGAACTTCAGGGGTCAAAGTACACAGTTCTCATCGTTAGAGTGACCTCTCAGAAAACACACAAAATGCAGCCATTTATGATTTGTTTTCCCTTACACACACACATTAAAAAAATTTAATAAAAAACTTTTATAAACATCTCACATATGAAACATATTTTTTTTTTTTTTAAGTCCATCAACCCTCTTTTCAATAAAAAAAACGACAGTTATACATTTAGAAACCCAAGATATTTGTCCAGGTCTCTACAAATAAACAAACTATATAATGCTCGGACACCCTCGGTCTCTATCGCGCACTGTCGAGCGCCCTCACGGACATACTCTGTCTCTCTCTTGCTTTGAAATTTGAAAAGATTTCAATCTCACTGTGTGCTCTAATGCTTTAAAACTTGTTTGTGTGGTGTTGCTACTCATTTAGATGGAACCTAGATGATCCCTAGTTGGCCACATACATATGATTCCTAGTTGGGCCCCACCTAAAGCCCTGTGAAATCCTGCATAAAACCTAAATGAGTAAGTATTAGGGCTGTCACGTTACGTTCGAAAATCGATTGCACAATCGATCGGACCAACCAACACAAGTTTCGAAGACGAAAATAGGGAATCGATTTTAACGGCTTTCTCTCGGAGCGCGTCCAGCTCGTCACGATACGCCCGCAGTGAACGCTCGTCACACAGCAACTGCAGGTGTTGGAGAATTTCCTTGATTCATGTCTAAGTATGATGTAATGAAAATGACAAGCATGACAAAATGGGTCTGAAAAAGGATGAGAGAATGGAAAATAACCAGTATGCATCAGCAATGCAAAGTGTCAAAATACTGTATGAAACAGAGCACCATTGTGTGAGGTTTGACCAATAGAGAAGACATGTCTAACTGTGCCAAGGTCACCAGGCGTGACAGAGGGGAAGAGATAGATTTGAGGGTGCCCATTGGGCACCTAGAGATAAGAAAAAGTATAAGACATGAACACTGGCCAATGTAACTTTAGATGTCCGGATGGCCAGCCGGCTTCTCACTTTGTTGCTTGTCAATAAAGTTAATTCTTCTGACCTGGAACCTCGATCCGAGAAAGCTTTTTTGAGACCTGAACCAAAAAGAACTATGAATTTGCCACAACATAATTGGCGAGCCGAGCCAGGAGGGACAAGGGGTCGAGGAGTGACCACGGTGGGCGTGCTGGCAGAGGCCTCACAAAACAAAGGTGCACCAAAATATAAGGTAAGCAAATTTTGCTTATATTTGTTTTGTGCTGCCCCTGGTAAGCTAGCGCCTGGTTGGTGACTACCTTAAACAAGAGACTCCACCAAAAAGAACCTAAAAGTGATAAAAGAAGGGAGGAAACAGGAGGGTAGGTTCCAGGTTTTGAGGAAAAAAAAGTGCATGCAGTATCTGTTTGTCTGTCCATACGCAGAAGTGCGTATTCCATTCGCATGAAGGTGCATTGTACATGTGTGCGTCACGTATTTTATGCGAAAAGTGCGTATGCAAGATTATATGTTGTATTGTCCCTAAACGCAGGTGCGTTATAACGTGAGAGGCACGTTATTTGTGTAGGTGAGAGGCGCGTACCCACGCGAGAGGCGCGTGTCCGCAACGCAGTAGACGCGTTGCACGTGAGAGGCACGTGATTTGTCTGTCTTATATGTTGTAAGTGTGCGTGCAACGCCCTACGTGAAAAGTGCGTTTGAAATGAGAAGCACGTGATCTGTTTGTCCTATCTTATATGTTGTAAGTGTGCGTGCAACACCCTACGTGAAAAGTGCGTTTGAAATGAGAAGCACGTGATCTGTTTGTCCTATCTTATATGTTGTAAGTGTGCGTGCAACACCCTACGTGAAAAGTGCGTTTGAAATGAGAAGCACGTGATCTGTTTGTCCTATCTTATATGTTGTAAGTGTGCGTGCAACACCCTACGTGAAAAGTGCGTTTGAAATGAGAAGCACGTGATCTGTTTGTCCTGTCTTATATGTTGTAAGTGTGCGTGCAACACCCTACGTGAAAAGTGCGTTTGAAATGAGAAGCACGTGATCTGTTTGTCCTGTCTTATATGTTGTAAGTGTGCGTGCAACACCCTACGTGAAAAGTGCGTTTGAAATGAGAAGCACGTGATCTGTTTGTCCTGTCTTATATGTTGTAAGTGTGCGTGCAACGCCCTACGTGAAAAGTGGCGTATTCCATTCGCATGAAGGTGCATTGTACATGTGTGCGTCACAGTATTTTATGCGAAAAGTGCGTTTGCAAGATTATATGTTGTATTGTCCCTAAAAAAACGCAGAAGGTGCGTTATAACGTGAGAGGCACGTTATTTGAGTACGCGAGAGGCGCGTGCCCACGCGGGAGGCGCATGTCCCCAACGCAGTAGACGCGTTGCACGTGAGAAGCACGTGATTTGTTTGTCTTATATGTTGTAAGTGTGCGTGCAACGCCCTACGTGAAAAGTGCGTTTGAAATGAGAAGCACGTGATCTGTTTGTCGTGTCTTATATGTTGTAAGTGTGCGTGCAACGCCCTACGTGAAAAGTGCGTTTGAAATGAGAAGCACGTGATCTGTTTGTCTGTTCTGTTTTATGTGAGGAGAAAAGTGTTTTTTGTTTGTGTCTAAATTATTTTTCATCTTAGTAGAAGGAGAGAAATCGTTTCTGTTTTAAGTGAGGAGAAAAGTGTTTTTTGTTTGTATGTCTAAATGATTTTCAATCTTAAGTAGAAGGAGAGAAATCGTTTTGGAGAAAATTAGCATTGATAATAGTAATGATACCTTTATAATATAATAAAATATAATTTGTTTTTCTAAAAAAAAAACAAAGTGCTAGAAATTAAAAGTTAGAAAATGATATAGCCGTGTTTGAGCAGAATTGATAGAAAGGACGGAGACGCAGAGAAAGTGTTTTTTAACTGAGCTCTGTATAAAAGAAAGATTACAGTTGAGCCACTGTCCCGAAATTGTTACAATTGTATTTAAGTGACCTTGGCACAGCTCAGTGAGAAAATTAGGCTGAGAAAGCTGAGACAAAGGACATAAAATAAAACTCTTACAAGAAATAATTTTTGAATCAGTGTTATTAAAAGTTTAATGGATGATAAAACAAAAATTGATGACAGGAAAATAATTCGGATAGGGAAACACAGCCCATATTGTCAAAAGTTTGATTGATTGACTTTGTCTTTTCATTTGTTACAAGAAAAATAGAAAAATAATAAATAAGTGTGTGAGAGCGGCTTTGCGTGTGAGTGTGACACTGTGTGAGTGTGTGTGATTGTGTGTATGAAATCCCGGGTGTATGAGTGTACGTGTGTCAGAGTGGCACTGCGTGTGTGTGAGTGGCTCTGTGCTCGGCTGTATGTATGAGTGTAGGCCTACATTATAGCAGACTGAAAGCGTTTGTATTGAAATAAAGAAATAAGGAGAGAGAAAAGTGACAGAGTTTTTCCACCTTTTGACACCTGAAGAAAAGTACACGTGGTCTAGAGTGAGAGATAATTACGAGGCTAGATTGCGGAAGGAAGAATGATTTTCAAGAGGCATTACAACTAACCAAAGGTATTAAGAATCACTTCTGGTTAGAATAGATAATGAAGGGCAGAGACAGGAGTTAACAGACCAAGGGAAGGATGAGCTTTTGAAAAAATTGACAAGAATAAAAACTTGAACCAGGTTGAACGAGAGTGGCTCTTAGGGGATTGACGTGATGTGATAAAAAAAAGATAACTCTTGAAGCTCAGAGACCACACTTGAACAGATTTGACCTTCCCAAAACTACCCTTTTGGATTCCTTGCTGACAAAATCAGAAATAAAGCTAAATCCATTGTACATCCCATACCTGAAAAAAAATGCCTGGTACACTTGGCCTCAGGGTTTGGGAGGAGCCATGATTTTGAGGAACATGTATGTGGTAGTAAGCTCAAGGCCAGAAAAATGGGAAAATGACACAATTGTTAAAGTCGGACAGGGAGGAGAAATCAGACCAGCACAGATAGATAATTGGACACTGGAAAAACTGGTGGTAGTGGTAGTTTTGAGGAGCAACACCGACCATACCAGTCATATGTTGGTAGAAATTCATGAAAAAGACAGAAGTGCAGTCAGTTGTCAAAAA
>FLSR01001314.1:24013-45832 GCA_900092035.1 Leuciscus waleckii
TAGATAGACAGACAGATAGATAGATAGATAGATAGATAGATAGACAGATAGATAGATAGATAGATAGATAGATAGATAGATAGATAGATAGATAACCTGTTTGCCGTTGTGTGTGACGGAGGAGAGGATGGTCCTGAGGGTCTTGAAGCCCATGGCGATGTCCAGCAGATGAGCAGCGAAGAAGAAGTTATTATAGTGACCGAGGATAGACATGCTCATGTACCAGGCCAGATACAGGAACGACTGCAGGACACACACACACACACACACACAAAACCAGATCAAACCAGATCAAACCTGACCAAACCAGCACAACTGCAGACACACACACGAGGAGTACTGACGTTATCTGTGAAGACCACACCCAACTTCCAGATCTGATACTTCACATCGATGGAGTTCAGCCTGAGGATAAAGAAGGACAGGATCAGAGAACACTGGAATCCTGGAGAGGAGAACTGTGTGTGTGTCAGTGAGATGTGTAATGAACATTTGGAGTCATGAACATCAGTTGTGTCACATGTAGAACAGCAGTCTGAGTTACAGTGATCAGGGCACGGGGACTCATGGGTAACGGTAGCTGTGGCGGTGTATATTCAGGAAGACAGCAGCTGTTACTAATACTGGAGTGTGTTTCCCAAGAGCATCGCTAGCCAACTATAGTCGCAAGTTCCGTCGTTATCAGCAGTTCAACGAGTGTGTGTTTCCCGAGACCATCGTTCCAAGGAACATTCGCAAACAGCATCGCAGAAGTGTGTGTTTAGATAAACAGATCTCGGCCTGTGGTTAGAAGCGAAATCCTGTTAGAAGTGGAATAAATCCTGATCTTGAGCCAAAAAATCAAGCTGACATTCAGTACAACTGTTATTAAGAACACATACAAACGTAATTTACGTCTTTTAGTTTGTCAAGAGATTTAAAGCGTAGTTTTTGAAGAGTGCGCATGTGTGAACGAGCTCTAGTGTGTAAGAACGAGCCTATGAGTGAATCTGGAAATAAAGCAAAATGAGAAATAGTCCTCAGATTCATGTCCGTAATTTATAGTAAAACATCAAGTGTTAATTCGATCTCAAGCGGATTCATTAACAGTAGTTATTACTCCACCACGTGCGTGACATCATTAACCAACGTGTTTGAAAGACCAATTTGCGACAATACAGTTTCGGGAAACAGTCGTGACTCGCTAGTTGATTTCTTCAGCGATGCATCGTACTCTAGTAGTGAAGCAGCGAGTTACGGCGTTCAGAACGGTCAAACACACACTCACACTGCGGAGAGTGAACTGTCTCTCTTTGGTTTCTTTTTCCCGTGAGCGTCACTGAAGTCCAGCGCGGCTTTATCCATCCCGAGCAGTTCACTGATCCGATCATGTCCATAAAACTCTCCATACTTATCCATCACCTACACAACACACACACACAACACACACACACGGTTCTTATAAGAGTCGTTTATCTTTCATAATAAACGGTGTGTCTCTGTATCTGTGCAAACATCTCCAAACTCACCTTCCGCTTCACAAATTTATCCCAGTAATTGTTTGGGAAGGACCTGAGAGACAGAGATGAAATCATCATTAGATTCATAAACCACAAAGATCTCATGACACAAAAGCAGAGAGGACTGACATTTAAAATCATTATCCTGGAGCTTTTTAACCCTTGACATATTCATGTTCTTCATCTAAACACCTCAATATGACAAACGACTGAATGTTTAATTCGAGATCCATTCTTTCATTTAAAAATATTTAAGTCAGCTAAACCTTTTATTCCATTTTATAAACTTTTTTCCCCTTATTTTAATGAACCATGTTTAGATTTATTATTATATGTATAATTTTTTACATTTTATATTTAACTTTTTTATATTTTTATTTAATACAGCATTAGTATTTCTATTACAATCTCACAAACCTCCATTTGAGAAACCGTGATTTAATTAATGTAATTATATTTAAATAAAAATTATATCTCCTTACTGTAAGATCAAAAATAGAATACACATTTACTGTATTACTAATAGGGTTGGGAATTGTAAGAAATTTTCCGATTGTGCCTAACGATTCCGGTTTCGATCCTGCGATTCCATCTGGGTTTTCTGTTTTTTCATATCAAGGACATCACACAGCTCTGCTACTAGGATAGGCTCCCAGAGCTTTGACCATGCAGTGCAAAGGAACCCTTTTCCGAACCGAGAGTTATGAATTTCTCACGATTCCGGTATTTTTCAAAAAACAGAACCGGTTCTCGATTCCCATCCCTAATTACTAATAATATGAACAATTTAAACATGGTTTTAAATAATGTATAAGGTACCAAGCTCCAAGCCTGATAACCTAGATAATATAACTGTGGTGTCCATTCAACTAACTAATTAACTAACTAACTACCGAACTAACTAATCAACTAAGTAACTAACTACCTAACTAAATAACTGACTGACTAAGTAAGTGACTAACTAACCAAATAACCAAATAACTAACTAACTGCTAACTAACTAACTAACTGACTAACTAACTGACTGACTAAGTGACCGACTAAACAAATAACTAACTAACTAACTAACCAACTAACTGACTAACTGACTAGCTAACTAACTGACTAACTAACTAACTGACTGACTGACTGACTAAGTGACTAACTAACCAAATAACTAACTGACTAACCAAATAACAAAATAACTAACTAACTAACTAAGTGACTAACCAAATAACCAACTAACTGACTAACTAACTAACTGACTAACTGACTGATTGACTGACTAAGTGACTGACTAACTGACTGACTGACTAAGTGACTAACTAACCAAATAACTAACTGACTAACCAAATAACAAAATAACTAACTAACTAACTAAGTGACTAACCAAATAACCTACTAACTAACTGACTAACTAACTAACTAACAGACTAACTGACTGACTGAATAAGTGACTGACTAACCAAATAACCAAATAACTAACTAACTAACCAACTAACTGACTAACTAACTAACTAGTTAGTCACCAACCAACTAACTGACTAACCTAACCAACCAAATAATTAACAAACTAATTAACTAACTGACTAACTAACTAGCTGACTAACTAACCAAATAACTAACTAACTAACTGACTAACTAACCTAACCAACTAACTAACTAACTAACTAACTAACTAACCAACCAACTAACTGACTAACTAACCTAACCAACTAACTAACTAACTAACTGACTGACTAACTAACTAACTAACTAACTAACTAACCAACCAACTAACTGACTAACTAACCTAACCTAACCTAACCTAACCAACCAAATAATTAACAAACTAATTAACTAACTGACTAACTAACTAACTAACTGTACCAGATAACTGGTACAGTTATCTAACTAACTGTACCAGATAACTAACTAACTACCGAACTAACTAATTAACTAAGTAACTAACTGACTAACCAAATAACTATTTAACAAACTAACTAACCAAATAACTAACTAACTAACCAACCAACCAACCAACCTGTAACTAACTAATTAACTAACTAACTACCGAACTAACTAATCAACAAAGTAACTAACTACCTAACTAACTGACTGACTGACTAACTAACTAACTAAGTAATTAACTACCTAACTAACTGACTAACATGTCAGGTATGTTTTGTTGTTCTGTAAAGTGATGCAATGACATTTCTCTTGTCATAATGCCCGCCCTCCATCATTAGCATTTCTTATTTGACTCTCCTCATTACCGCTGTGCTCCTGACTGACAGCAGTTGTGTTGAGAACATGAGCCTGGTCTGTCACTCACTGTGTGTTGATGACCAGCCGGTCCCACTGGCCTTTAATATCGTCTTCTGAAGGCTGTTCAGTGATGTAGAGACCGTCAAACTCCAGCTTTCTGGCCACCTCCTTCTCTCGCTTGAAGATCACCAGAGGAACCTGGAGGAGAAACACAATATGAGCCATATGAATCATCACAGCTCTGTTTTCTATTAAAGGCATTTCAGAAATAATAATTGGAGCGTTTATTAAAACGCTATTAGACTGATACTGCTGGGCATTTCATCGGTTATGTAAATCTGGCAGGTTTATTGTTTCAGTAACTGGATTTCATTAGAATTAATGAAAGTTCACCTAAAATGTGCTTTGGGAGAATAATATCAGAGTTTAAAACACTTTTAAGACCAGTGTTGTTTGTGTTGGTCATGTTATCTGTCAAACTCTACAGTATTCTGGTGCACACACAATGGGTTTTAGGTAGGGATGCACCCATATGAAACTTTTGGCCAATACCAATAACCGATTATTCTTTATATTTAAAAGCCGATAACCGATATATTAGCCAATAAATCTAAATCCAAATTTTTATATACATTTTGAGAGCCTGATAACAAAAACAAGTCTCATCCTTAAAAGCCATGTTCTAAACACACAATTATAATATTCTTCTTATAATTTTATGCAGCCGATATGACCTGCAAATGTTGAAACTGTATTTTCCTTTTTTGAAGTGATTTCAATCATATTTCAAGCAATTCAAAATCTGAAGTGTCTCAGCTGAAGGAAATAATACATTATTCATCGGCTTTAATATATCATCCAAATTTTCTTATCGGGCCGATAACGATAACATTATAATTTATCATATATCGGCCGATACTGATATGGTGGCCGAATATATGGTACGTGAATTATTGGCTGCTGTGAGCATGAAAATATCAATTTAGAAACTATTAATAAATACATTTCAGCATTTAGGTTTGATGATGTTTTAGTTTACATTCATAGAGTAAATCTGTTTTCTGAAGCGGTGGAGAAGCACTGATCCGCTGTCTCGTACCTTTAAAGGTGCACTGTGTAATATTTAGGAGGATCTGTTGACAGAAATGCAATATCATAAACATAACTATGTTTTCAGTGGTGTATAAAGACCTTACTTAATGAACCGTTATGTGTTTATTAGCTTAGAATGACCCATTTCTCTCTACACACACTGTGGGTCCGCTTACATCGACATGTTTCTCGGTGGCCCTGAACAGACAAACACGCTTTTCGTCACTATGTTGTTCTTCGTGCAGAGAAGCGAACTAAAGTCAGCGAATAAAACACTGACACAATGATGAACAAGTAACAATAATATTCGCAGTAACATCGTTTTACTGAATAATCAAGTAAACCTATTTTCTTCATTGATCTTTGTAAAGAAACCTCACTGTTTAACTGGCTACTCTCTGCTGTCTCAGACGACGACATCACTTCCTGTCGGCCACCGTAACTTCTGTTGGGTGCAGTTCACAACCTCACCACTAGACAAAAATCACACACTGCACCTTTAAGCAGTAGTAGCCGATGATGCAGAAGAAGGAGATGACGGTGTGCAGGACGGCTAAGATGCGCAGGGTGGGCTCCATGTATCCGCTGCTCTCCTCCAGCACGAAGTGCACAGCGACGGGCCGAGAGCCGGAGCCATCCAGGGGGTTCCACCGAACGCTGGTGTCTGAGGACCCGCTGAACAACACCTCCTTCCCCTCGCTCAGGGCCGACGACGTGGAGACCTTCACCGGGACCAAACTACAGCTCAGGGCCGGCTTGCATGAAGCACCTTCAGCTTTTCCCTTCAGTATGAGACCCAGGCGTGATTTCCCCTCAGCGAAGGGAATGACTGAAGAGTGTTGCATTTAATCCCTTAAACGGTTCCTTAGGGAAACTGTTAAGTGTTTTGCAACCCAGGTTTTGCCGTTATAAAATGTATTGCTGCCATGGACACGTTATTTGTTAACAAGTTTCACAGAAAACAGCATGACACGGATAAGGAAAACCAAATATGTCAAGGTGTCAAATGTCACCCTCATGTCGGTCATGTTGCCTTTGGCTTGCTCAGTTGGGGATATTTTGGGGATATTTAATTTAATTTCATCAATCAATAAATTCCTCTTGAAACAAACTTTGTTGTATTATTTTAATTTAATACTGTGAAGCTGCTTTGATACAATCTGTATTGTGAAAAGCGCTATACAAATAAACTTGACTTGACTTGACTTAAACCCATAAGACTTTCATTCATATTTAGAAACAAATAAAGATATTTGTAATATTCGCTCATCATTTCTGTCCATTTATTGAAAGACATTAAAAGTAATCAATATGATTTAGGCTGTGTCGGAAGCTCAAATGCTTGAGGTTTGTTCTTGCGCATGTCGCACACACTTTGAGCTTCCGTTAACTATATAAGATGTGCTTTATGTGTTTATATGTGAAAAAAAGGCAACATTTAAATTTGTTTATCATATAAAGCGGCCAATCGCGTCTCATTAGAAGACTTGGATCAAACCGGCTCACTCCGTATAACACTTAAGGTGAAGTTTTGCAAACCTTAGGTCATACTTAGGAAAATGACGGCAACACTTTATGCAACACTTATCGTTTTTTAAGAGATAACTTAAAGGGAAAATAGATACTTCAGGGAAATTCTTAGGGTGTATGACGTTTGCCCTAAAGAAACCCTTAAGTAACACTGAAGAATTATTTTTTGCAACACTCTTAAGTTTAAGGGAAACCTAAGGGTGTTCTTAAGGGAAAATTAACTTAAGGTGCTTTATGCAACCAGGCACAGATACACAAACATTACAGCGGAGAAAACACTGGAAATAATTTGTGATGATGAATGTCGAAAGTAGTGCGAATCACCTTGTAAAACAGCAGAATGAAGTTGATTGCAAGGCCACAAACAAAGCCAACATTCTCATGTTGTAGAAGTTTCGTGCAAAATAGTTCTGCAGGAGAAGAGACAGAGATACTGTGTAAAGCACACTTCCTCTTGCATGGCATTATGGGACACAAACAGGAGATGTCAGGGCTCTGACCAGCAGCTTGCGTTGGTAAGCGATGATCTTCTTCCAGAAGGCTGACTCCTGCAGATCAGGCTCATCGGCTCTGGAGTAGTGCAGTCTCACCTTACGCTTCACCGCTTCCTCCTTCTTCTTTTGTGCTTTCTCACCATTTTCCCTTCTTAGAAAGGGGACGAATCAGAACTCAGATTGCAAATATTATGATGACGACACAAACACTGTCGGCCTCAACAAACACATTTGCATGTCAGCAAGACTTACTCTGCTTTCTCAGGCACTGATTTGGTCTCCTCCACCACTTCATTGTTGTCAGTCGAGGATGAAGAGCCCTTTGTCTGACAGAACCAACAGCGGACGAGTTAATAACCCAACAGAAACATGTCATTACTGATACGGATCTGAGACAAACGGTGATTGTGATTCACAGAGTACAACATGTTCCTGGATCAACATCTTTGTGGAACAACATTTCAATCAACCAATCAGATTTGAGCGACAGCAAGTTTAAAACCAGGGTTAGGGTTATGTTTAGGTGTAGAGGTTGGGATTGGGTTAGGACTAGGACAGTGCCGGTAAACTCGACAACCGAATCACCGGTTTGTTTTTTCTACTTTACCACAGTAAAATGTGAATATAATAGGCCTGATACCTTTTAGCTTGCACATAAAATTCTATTTAACACAGTTTGTGCTTATTATCATGGTAAGACACGTTAAGTTTATTTGTACAGCGCATTTCACACACGCTTGGGATTTTGTTTTGCTCTAGCAGCACAAAATCAAACATAGCGTCACAGTTTTGGTTTTGGTTCATGTCATCGTCATGTTTCATGTCTGTCATGTGATCCCCTGTTCAAGTCATGTGATCCTGCCATGTGTCCCCTTGTCTGATGTTCATGTTGTCACTGGTTCATTGTTCACAGGTGTCCCTTGTCTTGTCATTAGTCTTGTGTGTATTTTAGCCCTCATGTTTGCCATGTGTCTTTGTCAGATATTGTTCACTGTAACCTCTGTTGATAAGAGTCTTGTCCATCTTGTTCTATGTTCATGTTTTTTAGTTCATGCCACGCCATGCTTTTGTTTCAAGTTTGATCTTGTTTGTGAATAAACTGCACTTGGGTTCTCTTCAAACTTGCCTTCAGAGGAAGCGTTACACATAGCCTAAATGTCTTGACGCCGCGGGAGATAAGATTTGCTCTTCAGACCTTTAACAACAAGGGTCAGTTACTTGGAACATCAGGAGAAAACATGAAGATATTGGAAAAGAGAATGACTCTCCCACATCCCTCTCAAAGCGTAGAGCGGTAGATATATGACGCATATTTGTCGGGAAATATAAAATGAATGTTTTTTAAATAATATGTAACATTCTTTTATTATTTAGGTTACCAATATTTACTGATATTTATTTCAATGTTTTACAGGCTGTAGTGTGGTGTTTCACTGACGGAAGAGCTCAAACAAACATGCGTCTGGTCAATAATATATGCTGATCCAGGAACATGTCTTACTTGGGAAAATCCCGGCGACCCATTGAAACCATTGAAACGATTACATGTCAAGCCCTGGTTAGGAAATGTTTTCAGACAAGAATGTTGTTTCAGGATCAATAATATATGTTGATCCAGGAACATGTCTTACTTGGTGACCCATTTATGCACTAACCCCATTAAAAGCGTTACCTGGAGTCTTCTGCGGAGCTCAGGCGAGGGTGTGTGTGGCTGTGGGACGGGCGTACTGAGCATATCCGTGATGCTGGCGTTTGGATTGTGAGGCATAGTTTATACTGGCCTCCCTCTCTCTTCAGATCAAGGCCGAATATATCGGAGAGGACGTCGGTGTCGTCTGTGGCCGCGGTCAGATCGGCCAGGTCTTCCTCAGGGGAGGTTTTATCGATGTGCTTCTTCTCGCCCTCCCCATCTCTCCCCTCACGTCGTCTTGAGTCGGGTCGGGCATGTTGGCCAGGAGCTCCGAAACCTTCATGGTCTTGGCGTTCTCCACCAGACTCCCTCCGAGGAAACTATTATACGTGATCCTGAAGAATCCTCGAGCGACGCTGAAGGCGAAGTGCAGCAAACCCAGCAGAACGCTCCAATAGAAGGACACCAGCGTGGTCACCATGTCCTTCACCGTCATCTTCTTGGCTTTCTTCACCTGCTTCTTGAGACTCTTCATGGACAGCACCTTCATTAGGAGCATCACGTTGTACCGTAGAGCAAAGAGAGCCGTTCGCACGGTGGTGACGGAGAAGAAACCCATCTCGGGACTCTCCTCCTCGGGTTTCTCTCTCTCGCTGTCTTCTTTGCTAGCCAAGCGCTCGGCGGCGTCGGACATCTGCGCCGCTAACTGCATCTCGAAGATCGTGTCTTCGCAGAAATTCACGAAGAGCTCCATCTTCTCCTTCTCACCACCTTCGTTCACCACGTCGAAGATGAACTGGCGTTTGGATTCCTTGACCTGTGGCTTCTCCCATTGGGTGCGACTGGACTCGCTAATCTCGAAGTACACGCGTTCGATGCGCTTAGCGCTGCCCATGATCTCGATTCGGCCCAGGTACGGCTGGAAATAGTTCAACACGCTCTCGGCCAACTCTAGGAAGGTCTGGAGGCGAGAATCGTGAGGCATGTGCTCTGAGAGATTGGTTAAGAGGACGGCAACGTTGAAGCCGATGTCTTTCGCCGGCTCGTGGAAGCGTTCGACGAACTCTTCATAGTCCAAGAGCTCGTTTTCATCCGTTTCCGCACAGGAGAGCAGGAATTCTGTCTCGGATTGGGTGTAATGTTTATGGCTCTCCATGGCTTGTGGAAATCCCTCTTGGAGATGACGCCTTTGCCGTCGGGGTCGTACTCTTTGAAGGCATCCGACGACGTCAGATCTTTCAGTTTGAGGAACATGTCGAAGAACTTCAGAATCATCTCCACGTTGTTTGAGGACTCCACAACATGTCCACCATCTGCTTTCCAATGGTGCCATTCACAACGTTTCCTAAAATCAAGGGAAGATGATTAGGGTAATTTATCTTCCTGGGGTGTGTTTCCCGTACAACGCCGTAACTCGCTGCCTAACTACCATAGTACGATAGTACGAACACATCACAATATTTCGGACCAGGCCCTTTTTGAAATAATACGCAGAATAAAGGGGCGGGGCCTGGTTGAGTTAGTTAGTAGTGTGTTAAACTGTTGGTTATGGTAAGGGGAGGGACATTTCCCAAACACACTCAAAGTGCTCGACCAATCACAACACATTGCTCCATCCGACCAATCAGAGCACAGTGTGCTTTTCAGAAGGAGGGGCTTCACTTCTAGAGTACGACGGATCGTTGAAAAAATCAACTAGCGAGTCACGACTGTTTCCCGAAACCATATTGTCGCAAATTGGTCGTTCAAACACGTTGGTTAATGATGTCACGCACGTGGTGGAGTAATTTTTACTTTTAATGAATCCGCTTGAGATCGAATTAATGCTAGATGTTTTGCTATAAATTATGGACATGAATCTGAGGACTATTTCATATTTTGCTTTATTTCCAGATTCACTCATAGTCTCGTTCTTACACACTAGAGCTCGTTCACACATGCGCACTCTTCAGAAACTACGCTTTAAATCTCTTGACAAACTAAAAGACGTAAATGACGTTTGTATGTATTATAGATAACAGATATAGGTTGCACTGAATGTCAGCTTGCTTATTTGGCTCAAGATCAGGATTTATTGAGTCCACAACTCTGCGATGCTGTTCGCTAATGTTCGTTAGAACTATGGTTTCGGGAATACCGAATCGTCGAACTGCTGATAACAATGAAAACCTGAGACCATATTGGCTGACGATGCTTTTGGGAAACGCACCCCTGGTCGGGAACATTACTAAATAATCAAACAATGTGAACTGACCCTCCAACATGGACAAGAGCATCACAACCATGTCCTTCTGCAGATCCATGAGCTCCTTCAACAGCTGATTTGGCTTGAATCCTGCAGCATAAATCATATCACAGTAAGTAAACCAGGGGATAACCGGGGTTCTGCGTGTCAAGCTCTTTCATTTCAAGAAGGTTTATAGAGCATCAGTGTAGATGTTTACCTGAGACAGCTTCATCTGCATATGTGCAAAAACATGCAGGAACCCAACAACGGCGTCCCACAGGCGACTGTGAGCGAGGCTCTGCTGATTCCCTGTGCAAGGGCCCTGAAAACACACACTGGGTATTATTAGGCTGTTCCACGAGTCCGTCCACATCGTGGGAATCAGGAGATCGACTGTACCTGAATGTACTCTGTGAGAGTGTTGAAGACTTGTTTGGCTACATTGATTGCTTTGGAGAAATTCCGTTGGCCTTGTTCATCGATGACGTCTTTCCCAGAATAGTACCAGTAGAAATCGCTGATGGACTCCTGAGAACGAGAGCACACACACACACACACACACACACACACACACACACACACACACACACACACGTGTCAGATGTGTGTTAGCGTAGCGTGATGGTGTTCACGGAGGAAGCGCTCACCTGGACTCTGAGGAGGTAATCCACCGTAGATATGATGATGTTGACCGTTGTGTTGTTACCCGTCTGCGTTCGCAGGTAGTTCTGAAAATCTGATGTATGAACACAATTATTGTCATTAACCGTTCTCTAAAAAGGCAAAGTGACATCATACTGTGCATGAGGGACGTAATGAGGCTCGTGGATAATAACTATAGGTCACCAAATCACTGTAAATGTGGTTACTAGTAGCACCAGCCGATTTATAACGTCTACCTTTATTGATCTCATCAATTCCTGACGCACACAATTCCTTGCTCTATATTTTTTCATATAAAAATATTTTTGACTTTTTTGACTCAGAAACACATCATATTATGAAAGTAAAATGTTTTACTATTGTTTACAGCAGAGGTTTTCAAACTGAGGGCTTGGGGTCTGGTTAAAAACAGTACAAAAACTAACATTTGATTAAAATTTAAAATGTATTAAAATAAATTAATAAAAATGTATTTAAATAAATTAATAAAAATGTATTTAAATAAATAAATAAATATTAAAGTAAATTAAAATGAATAAATTGATGATTTGATTAAATAAAATTTGATGTAAAAAATAAATAAATAACAAAATAAAAACCTTTGATTAAAATAAAACATTAAACATGATTTAAATAATATACATTTGATTAAAATAAATTTATAAAATTTGATTTAAGTACATAAATAATTAAGTACATAAATAAAACTTGACTCAAAATAAATTTGATTCAAATTAATACAAAGTAAATGAAAATAACCAAAGTTTTATGTGAATAAACAAATACATTTGATTAAAATAAATAAATGTGACTTAAATAAACATGATTTAAATAAATTATTTTGTAAAAAATTAGATTAAAATGAATATTGATAAAAAAAAAATTGATTAAAATAAAAATAAATACAGTATAATTTAGTTTTAAATAAATAATATTAAAATGAATAAATAAATAATAAATGAATACATTTGACATAAAATAAACAAAATTATTAAAATAGATCAATTACATTTTATTTATAAAAAAACTACATCTGAACAGTAAAGTAGAACGGAGAGTAGAAAAAAATGCAGACGTAACATAACAGAAACTTAATATTTTCCAAATAATATTATAAACACGTTTATAATATTAACTTTTCACTGTATTAATTTGGTCTTTATAAATGAAAATATATCGTTGCCTTTTAAACTGGAGGATGCTTGAGGATGATCATATTTGAAGCACACTACACACACACACTACACACACACACTACACACACACACTACACACACAGTGCACAGGTGAGACGCACCTGAGTTGTGTCCCTCACACAGCAGCTGGAGGAAGGGAACAGGTCACAGGTGAACTCGTCATCTTGCATGACCTTTTCACCTGCGCGCAGCAGAGTCACACGTTAGAGCCGTGTGAACACACTGACTGCGTATGAGCTCGGGTCCGCAGACGTCTGGGGTCAGAGGTCACAGGTCAGTCCCGAGAGTCGCTGCAGAATCTGAACCTGCCTCATGTTTGCATCAGTGATTCTCCTGTTTATTACTGTGAGGTCATCTCAGAGGATGACACGAATGCAATAACAATATATTATGTTTATATTCTGCTGGTATCCGTCAGTATGAACGACATGAGAGATCTGATGGTGTCACCTGACCCCTGAGACGTCTGCAGACAGAGAGCATGAGGAACATGTTTGAGGAAGAGCAGCTGTGCTCTAAACACCAGTTCACATCTATAAAATAACCTCCAGAAACACAGAGATGTTGTTCTCACACGCCAACCTGAAAGTGCTTTCCTTCAGTTGAGTATCTGAGGGTTCTGTTCCTAAGCCGAGTGAGCTCCCTGCATAGACAGCATGATAAGATGAAAGGAAGATGCCATTATTGTGCTTTTTTTAAGCATTGCATCTTGAAAAATATTGACATCTAAAATAAAAATGCATGTCGTTCACAGATAATGGTAGGAAATGTTCATTAACATTAATGTAAAGTAAAAGTGTAAGGTAAAGTCTTGCTGTCTATGCAGAACGCTCAGTTCCGGGTTTGTAACAGAGCAAATGTGTGAGATGACAGAAGTGTTAGAGATCGGAGGACAAGCGCACTTTCAGCTGAGCGTCAGTGTGAGGATCAACCAGAAACTCCACGCTGGGATTATTACGAATAACTGTGAATGCAGCATGCAGATACAATGACACCACTGCATTTACTACACATTATGATAAGAATACATGTAAATACACAATATGAGATATCAGTTATCTGTGGTTTGGTTAGACTTCCTCTGGTCCATCATTCCCACCAGCACTAAAACGTCAAATTGAACGGATGACGAAACCAGTCAACAGAAATGCAGATGGTGATACGCTAGAAAACACGACACTGATCTCCAGAAAACATAAAAACAATCACTCTGAAAAGAACAGAAACAGCCTGACCAGAAACAAAGAAGGACAGGGGAAGAAACAGCAGGAACGACAGCACACGACACCGACTGAACATCCAGACCATCAGTGAGGAAGAGGAGGAGACCACCTTCATCATCATCATCATCATCATCATCATCCTCTCAGACCACAACACACCACAGAGACACACACACACACACACTCCTAACCAAACACCCAGCCGCTGCGCCACTGAGAGCAGGAGGGGGAGGAGCTTACAGACGACAGCTCCGCCCACAGAGACGCACGGCTGCTTCTGATAGGCTGAGACGATCTACGGGTGTTTCTGCAACTACTGCCACTGAGGTCACACACACATCATGTACTTTCACTACTCTTCAGATGCCGTGTGGAGATTTGATTGTTTAACCCTTATCCCGACCCATAAAACAATACAAATATTACCCTAAAATTATAAGAATTATTCCTCTAAAATAATAAAAAATAGTCCTTTAAAATAATAAAATAAAACAAAATTCTGCAAAAATAATAACAATTTAAATTTAAATAAAAAAAGTATGTACATTTTTTTCTCTAAAATAATTAAAATACTCTAAAATAATAAAATATCCCTCTTAATATAATAAAAAAATATGACATAATTTTCTTTTTTTTCCAAAAAATAAATATTCCTCTAATAAAATAATATTTCTCTAAAATCAGATTAGATCGAAGATTTCTTCATTTCCAATCAAGCTTTAATTCTGTCAAAAAATGTGAATAGTGTCAAAACATTTTTTCATTTTATTTAAGCTATATAAAATGCTAGCTATTAGCTAAGTTAGCCTAAGACAGAAATGTCAGTCATTTTATTCTAAAAATATTTAAAATGGCATTTCAACCAGAGAATGATGCTGATTCTGAGATGTGATGTGATCCGACAGCGTTCTCCACCGCTGGACACTTAGTAGACAAATAAAATAAATGTGAAAAGTTAATTTCTCACAAGTGCTCATAGTTGAAGAAACACCCTGAAATCTGAGCTAGCTTTACATGTCAACGATGCCGTTTCCCGTTATCGGTCAGAACGAGTGTCAGTGTCTCTAACAGAACAGAACAGAAACCTGAGAGCAAAGCCGCGCGTGATTGGCCTGCGCTCCGGCGGGGGCGGGGCTTGTGACAGGTAACGCAGGGCAGAGGGAAGGTGTTGGGCTCAGGGTCACACACAGCGAAACCACAGCGAAACGGCAGAAGGCATAATTACCACGCTCATGAGTGATGACTGAGAAAGGGGAAGACGGAGGTGCGTTAACCCAAAAAAAAGAAGAAGAAGAAAAAAAAGGAAAGAAAAAAGTGAGAGGTCATACAGGTCACAAGGTCAGTCGTTGTTGACTTTGGATTCAATCAGCACCATTCTGAACAATCACACGAACACGAGTCTAACCAGGCGTGACAACCGGGATATCTGTCCGCACTGATCACAGCCAATCAGAACACACCGTTACACGAGGACCAATGAGAGACAGAGACAGAAACCGAGCAGTCGACGGCGCCTGGTTACGACTAGTTTAAGACACAACCACAAGTGTTCACCTTAACTTACAGGCTTGAGGAAAGCGTGTCTGACTTTAGCAGAAATGAGGCTGATTGAATCCAAACCTGAGTGAATAAAGTGCAGAACTGCTTAGAGGGAATAATGAGAAATAAAGTCAAAATTCAGAGAAAAATAAAGAGTCAGAGAGAGAGAGAGAGAGAGAAACACTTGTGCAGGTTAAAGGAACAGTGCAGACGAACATGAACCTTCTGTCGTTCGTTTCAGTCCAAACCTGAAGGACCTTCTTTAATCAGTGGAACATGAACATGATTCACACAATATTCATGATCCTCTTTTACAGTGAAAGAAGTACTGACTTCAGTCTGAGTGATTCTCATGCAAAGGGAATATTTTAATCAGGTTTCATGTCCTTTTTGGTCTCATATATATTTATAACCGTTCAAATGTTTGGGATCATTACATACTTTTATTCTTTAAGGACGCATTTAATTAATCAAAAGTGACAGTAAAGACATTTATAATGTACAAAAGATTCTATTTCAAATAAATGCTGTTTTTTTTTTACTTTCTATTCTTAAACAAATCCTGAAAAAACTATATGTGACGTTTCCACAAAAATATGAACTGTTTTCAGCATTGATAATAATCAAATCCTCATATTAGAGTGATTTGTGAAGGATCATGTGACACTGAAGACTGGAGTAATGATGCTGAACATTCAGCTTTGATCACAGGAATAAATTACACTTTACTATATATTCACATAGAGAACAGATGATTTACATTATAATAATATTTCACTGTTTTTGCAGTATTTTTGATCAAATTAAAGCAGACTATGTGAGCAAGATCTTTTGTGTTCCACTGAGGACAGAAACTCTTGCTGGTTTGGAGCGACGTGAGTCACGTGACGGTGAGTAAACGACAGAACGTTCATCTTCGGGTGAACTATCCCTTTAAAAGTCATGTTACAACACAGCAAACATAAAGAAACCTGAAGAAGAACTCAAGGAATATAAAATCCATGCTTTGAGACTCAAATGAAATGAGGTTTGAAAATAATTGTCAGTTCACTTAAAATGGTCACATGATACAGGAGACATGAGCACATGAGCACATGTTAGGGTAGGGTGAGTGTCTCACACACACTGTTGAGTGCTCTTGTTTCTCAAGTCTGAGCATTTCTGCTTCCAAACGTCTGAAGACCATATCAAACATTCATCATCATCATACACTCGTACACAAACATAAAGAAAAGGAAAAAATAATTCAGTTTGACAGAGACATCTTCAACACAAAAGTAGCATTACTGTATTTTTGAATCAATAACAACTAAATTAACAGAAAAATGGTGGAATGAACATGACGATTTCATGCTTGAAAAAATTACCCCTTATATCACATGACAGAATGACACAGATCAAGCTATAATCACAGTTATTGATCATAAATCAGGTGTTTGTGTTCATATCAATCATACCGATCCTTCCTCCGTCACCATCCCGAGACCTTCCGCTTTATTCTGCCTCTCAAACGCGTTCAGATCCAGAACACTGGAGCACAAACATCCAGCGCTGACATCACAACTCATGAACTTTGCAACATGGACATGGTTATTGAACTGAACGATCTGGATATTGTCTTCTATGGAGAACTTAAATGAGGACGTCTGCATCGCTGACTCTGTTACTGTGAAGCTGCTTTGAGACAGTCTGTCGTATGGACTATAATCAGTCACTGTTATATGTGTGTCGTACCTGCATGACTGCATGAGTCCCGCCAGACTCTGGAAAAACCCGACGTCCCGCTTGTCTTTCAGGTAGTCCAGCATTTTCTGCACAACAAAAAGCAGATCGAACACATCAGACCAGAGCTGCAAGAACCAAGCGATCCTGTGACGCACCTCTGAAGTTCAGCTTAAACCAAGCTGCATAAATATGAATGTACTTTTTTATTGTATTTATGGTATATCATGCAAACTAAACTAAGCTGAAACAAACCATGGTAGCAGATACACTGCAAAATATGATGTTCTTCCTCAGTATTTCTGCCTTGTTTTCCAGCACAGATATCTAAACGTTCTGAATACCCCCTGTAATCAATAAATGTATCCCTTAAAACTCACCTTTGATCACCAAAATTACATAGTTAAAAAAAATGTCCTTGAAAAAAAATGTGTTCATGCCTTAAAATATCTTGTAACTCGACACCCTCGCCTCATTTAGTATACACGGTTATATGAATATGCAAATGAGCCCCGCCTCCACTCACTCACTCAGCTCAGAGATCCACTGGTTGACGATCACACGTTGATCTGATTGGTTACAAGGTAGTTTGTGACGAGAAAATACTCAGCTATGGTATCGACTTATGAATTTAGAGTAGCCAGGAACCACACACTCCACAAAAGACGAAGAAACGACAAAAAGCAAGATCATTTCAGTCACATGGGACCTTTCTCAATGCCAAACCTACAATGCTTAAGTGCAGGAGCCTGTGACCAAACGTTTGCCCTTTTTCTTCTTTTTTTCTCAGTAAAAGCACTTGAAATCATCTCGCTTTTTGACGTTTCTTCATCTTTTGTGGAGTGTGTGGACTCCTTTGAAGTGCATATATCATTGGATTATGTATTTACACATGGTTTGTCTTAAGCAGATTAAAAACACCACATACACACATAAACTACATTAAAAGCTGGATTTACTCCACAGGGGACTTAAATCAAGATATATTTACTAGAGAAGCAAAACGACTGAAGATATTAAATCTTGTTTTCTATCAAAATAAAGTGAATTTGTGTTTAAAACAGGAACAAATATCTGCCACTGGGGTCAGAGAAATAATCTTGTTTGCAAATGGTTTAAAAAATGGGTTACTACACAACTATGATTAGGTTGTGTGTCCATCAAGGCCAGCGTAATGTTTCAGTTGTTCTCATCGGGAGCGGCGTGACGAGGAGCTGAGCGTCTACTTTATCATCACCTTGTCTATGTTTTTGTACGTTTAATCTGTATTCTTGTGTTTTTAGTGATTGTGAAGCACTTTGGGCAACAGCTGTACCATTAAATGTGCTGTACAAATAAATAAATGAAATGAATAAATGAAATTAAATATTTCACATTGAGCGATTGATGTTTTTTTCCGGACCTCGAGAGTTGAGAAACGTTAAAGTTTTGAGCTCATCACTGTCACTTCCCACCCAGCCGTCCAATCACAGTGGAGGAGGGGCGGGGCAAATCTCACACTGACCAATCACCACAAAATGAAGTAAAACTCTTGACCTGCTGGACTGTGGAGTTTCCCCCGTTGAGTATGGCGATTCCCAGCTTGAGCGTGGAGGCCACCATCGGCCCCATCTCTCCTGCACAACAGACACACTCCCATCAGCCCCTGATCACTGAACACATGACCAGCTGAGGGTTTCTGAGGACTGCGTGTGTGTTTCTGACCTTTGCTGGCGCTGATGGTCTGCAGAACCATCTCTGCGGCGCCGCGGTCGTGGAGTCTGGCCTGCTGATACAGCGCTTCTGCTTCTCCATCTCTTTCTCCTGCAGACCGAAGGGAGAGAGGCAGAACACAAGCTCACTGGTGAAGCTCCACAGCAGGACACAGATGAAGTCAAGCATATGTAGTGATTCAACATTTACCAATACAGTGGTAACACTTTACAAAAAGTTCATTAGTCAACATTAGTTAATGTATTCACTAACATGAACTAACCATGAGCAATACATTTGTTAATGTTAGTTGATAATAATCCAGCTGTTCATTGTTTGTTCATGTTAGTTCACAGTGCAATGTTAACAAATACAACCTTTGATTTGAATAATGTATTAGTAAATGTTGAAATGAATATTAACTAAGATTAATAAATGCTGAAGTATTGTTCATTCTTAGCTCATGTTCACTAATGAACGTTATTGTAAAGTGTTACCAATACATTATTAGAGCATTAGTTAAAGCACTGTCATGAACAATGAAATAACACTGATGAAGATTAATAAATGCTTTAAATAAATGTTCATGTTAGCTAATGCATTAGTAATTTCACTAACTGGAACATGAACACAGAAACCATGTGACTAGTGCTCAATACACAATAAACCACTAAAGCTCTAACTGAGGAATATTTCCCCAAACTTTCTAACCTTTAAATCACACAGTGCCACTGCAACGACAGCATGAAGTGGTCTGATGGTGTTAGCTGGTCAAGTCTGATCGTTTTAAAGGGGCTTTGGGCTTTTAGCAGGCTGGGAGATCTGTTCAAACCATAGACTGTGTAAAACACTGGGCGTAGTGTGTGTGGCGTCACACGGAGTGTTTCTGAAGAGCGTTTCTGAAGCCGGAGCCGGTCGTCGCCATCTTGGCCGCGCGTCACTCCCAGATAAACGACAATGTGCAGCGAGGTGGACTAGCTGAGGTGACGTGACGCTAACAGACAGCAGACAAACGGCTAGTAGTGACATCAGCTGCAATCCACCTGTCACTCAAGTGGCCACGCCCTTAATTGTGCAGAACTTTAAGGCTTAATATAATTTAAATGGTGAGTTATAAAAAAACTGTCATAAAGGGCAAAATAAGCTTCATAGACCAAAACCACTTTTAGCACCAGACTGTAAACATGTGTTTTTCTGCTGTAAAGTTGGGCATTTTAACATCCGGGTTTATGGGATTGAGTCTCTAGTGGCCAGTGATGAACTGAAGTTTAAGTCTCTTCAGTGTAGGATTCGAGAGAGAGAGGGGAAGGTTACCGCTTAGTTTAAACCAGCTAAGACCAGCTAAGACCACCTTAGACTGGTTTCAGCTCGTCTCCCTCAGCTAATATTCCACCTGATCATTTACATAAATCAAACGAAATCAAGCCCAAACCCAGTTTCCAGTCTAAAGTGGTTTCAGCTGGATTCAGGGCTTCATTCATTGGGTCGTGTGATTTGAACAGGATCGGCCTTCAGAAAGTGTTGCACATTCAGACACGTACCTCAAAACTCTTCACCTCCTCCTCATCCTCTTCCTCTTCATCATGGCAGCTCTGTGAGTGGTTCATCAAACAGCACATTAATCTGAGCAGAAGCACTTATGAAGCATGTTCTTCAGAGCAGGTCTGGACTAGTCTTACCTTGGCCATGATGTCAGCGTACGCCATGTAGAGATGATCCTCCTCTAGTTTACTGCAACAGAGGGATGTGGCATGAGCCAATCATAGTGGTTTGGACTGTGTATTAATATGAGGAAGGAAACCCACCATTTCTCGGTCAGTGCGGTTCTGCTGAAGAGTTGTATGAGCTGGTGTAACGGGTCGATGTGTTTGATCATCTCGTCCTCCTCTGACGGCTCCTCTCCGCCTGGTTTCTGAAACACCAAACAGCCTCAGACACGCAAACACACAACACAACGACCAACAACCAGTCCATCACACGCAACACACAACACAACCAGTCCATCACACGCGAACACACAACACAACGACCACCAACACAACCAGTCCATCACACGCAACACACAACACAACGACCAACAACCAGTCCATCACACGCAACACACAACACAACGACCAACAGCACTGGTTTCCATCTACAGTCCAGCCACATGAGCCAGGAAGGAAAACACTGAAAGCTCCTCCTGTGCAGATCTAAAGCTGTGGGATGTTGTGTGTGATTCCTACATACGGCCAAATCCTCGATCAGCTTGTCCTCAAAATAGTGTTCTTCCGTCTCGATCCAGGACTTCTCATAACCCTGGAGGAACAGGTTTACGGCTCGGGCCTGAGAACCAGAGAATCAGAGTGTGATTGAGGGATCTGAGAGATGGAGTAGTGGAGGAGGAGGACAGAAGATGTTCACCTGGGCAGGTTGTAGAGAGGAGCCATCCTGAAACAGGCCACGACTGCTCTCTTCCTCTGCTTGGACAGAAGCTGTGCCACACGGCCTTCTTACTGCGCTGAGGGTGTTCCACCTGCTCAAACACCACATCAGCCATCATCACACACACTATATGACCTGATCTGAGTGACCACACTATTGTCTTCTTTACAGCAGGATCTGAATGATGAAGTTGGCATCATTGATTCTGTGATTTTCCGGGTTATTGCTGTACTGTATGAAGTGCTGTAGAGATAAAGCTGATCTACCGAATCTTCAAAACGAAGAGCTCAACAATGAGCTCATTTACATATGACCCACCCCTGCATTTACATATCGACAACACCTGTATTATTGTATTGACAACTCATCAATTAAATATTTACTGTCGTATATTCTGCATAATTGGATGTTTTTAAATAAACTGACAAAAAACTACACAAGTGTTAGTGCTGGACGATATGATGATATAGAGAATATAACACTGATATGAGAGATCACATGGCTTTAGACCTATATTGTATTTATATGAAGCGTTCACAGGCTAATGTGCTGCATGTATTTCCCCGGTGTTGAAATCAGGCTCATATAAATGTGAGGAAACAGGATTCCTGCATGTCAGTATCCATGATCACTGGATCTTTGGTGAGTTGTGAGGAACTCTA
>FLSR01001315.1:0-23961 GCA_900092035.1 Leuciscus waleckii
AGTTTTTGCTGTGTATAGGTAGATGTGGATCAGCTGATAGTCAGCTGACGCGAGCTTGACTAACGTGACCTGCCAGAACTAACGCTACGCTTGATTTTAGCTCAGACACAGAAACAACTCCTGTAACTCAAAGTAATATCTAGATTTTCCCACGTTCATGTTGGCAGCTACAAAAGCAACAAGAGCAATCTTTCACCATCCAAACAGAGTTGTACAGCGTAAAACAGGCCTAAATAAAAAAAAAATAATACCAAATATAATATATAGATGAATATCAGATGATGCCACCAACGTCTCCTCACTGACGTCACTCACTTCTAAAACTTGTCTGCCGCCATCTTGAGTACCTGATTCACGTCAGTCGCAAAGGAACTAGCTAGCTATGCCTTCAATATGTTGTGCGATGGGGTGCAACAACAAAAAAGGACACCCCAAAATATCCTTTTACAGGCTACCTCAGGACGAAAAAAGACACCGTAATTTGCGGGTGGGACATGTCCCCACCACTTTTGAAACATCTCGCGGCTTACATCTCCAGTTACATTCATTTTGTTCGTTTGTTAAATAAGAGGCGATCTAGCGCTGAAATGTGTTTGTTTGTGGCTCACGCACAGTCTTCACTCGGACTCGCGCTTCAATGTGGAGAGACTCTCTATTCGTTCCGGTGAAATTATAAAAACAAACTGCACACAAAAAACACAACATATAATATCATTGAATGCCAGGATTGGTAGTTCGGTAGCAGCGGACAGAGGCTGGAAGTACGCATCAGGTATCGCGTAGGGATCACACCCTAACGATATTATTTTTTTTAAAGTAGACAAATGGATTAAATCGTACTATATTGTTGTATTTTTATACCGCTGTAACCTCTAAATCATTCTAAAACATTCCCATAATCTGCTGTTATAATCAGATATTGCCCTTACCAGTTGATTACCAGTTGATTAAAGATGATAGATGTTGATTCAGGGTCCTCGGCGAAGCCTCTAACCAGCTCAATCTAGGATTCAGATGCACTGTGTTTGCTAATATTAATATTTCACTATACTAATCATGACATACTGCTAGGGAAAAATCACTCTGAGACTTGCTTAAAAAGTTTTACGAATCACCACAACATGATTTTGTTTTATTTAAAAAGATTCAGAATAATACAAAGGCAAAAAGGAATCCAAAGGCAAAAATAACATAAATGTGTATAAGTCTTCACCCGAAATGCGGCCTGAGAAACCACACACAAAGCCTTTTATACCCCTCTCGTTCTAGGCCGTCTTTAAGACTATGGGCTGTCATTATAGTTCAGCCATTCCCTCATACTCATACTGGTCCTGAGTTAACATAAGCTTGCATAAGCACATATTGAACTATCTATTTTTCTTCCTGGTAAGTTTTCCATTGCAGTTGTTGAGACCCCACCCAGTGTTTCACACATTTTCTCTGTCAGAAGCAGAAGATGTTCACAGTTTCTTTTAAAAATGCATAGGGCCTCAATAACTGAAGCACTGTGAAACCACACACACACACACACACACACAATGGCAGTTATAACTCAGTTACAGCAGCCAAACTAAATCTAAAGTAAAAAATGTAAGGGTCAAGAGCCCAACTAACCCATAAACACCGATCACCATAATGGTAACTTAAAATTAGTGATTTTTCTCCTTCTGTGATTCTGCTTGTTAACATGCTTGTCTTCAATAATGCTCAATCATCACTCAATTAATCACTGAATTATCTCATCAACTTCAACACTGCTTCAGTGTTAGCTATAACACTCTGAGTGTGGATTATATAAACACTGAGCAGTGTTAATTTAACACTGGGGAGTTTGCTGTGTAAACAGCCTCTTGTCAAGAACCGCTATATGTAGCAAATACACAACCAAAAGAGGTAAGTGTGTGCTGCAAACATACAGTACAATACAAAGTTACCAAATATAAGTTAAAGGTACACACAAAATACATTACATACTTTTGCCTGATCCTGTATCCATGCCCAGAGGTGTTAGTGCAAGTCCAAGACCATTTTCATATTTGCATTTAATAAATCAAAAATGAAAAAAGTTACATGAATTGATTTTTTAACACTATTGATTTTTTTTTTCCATGTATTGTTTAGTAAGAACAGACATGATTACTATCCAGGCCATGGCATGGAACCAACGCAAAATTGAGAACCTTGCGAAAGTGCTGTCCCGATGATTAATGAAGGTATATTTCTAAATTGCCCTTCTCCTTTACAGGTGAAAGCTGTTTTTTTAAGTGTTTAATTATGCCTATCGCAGTTTGTAGTGCAAACAAGTAGCTAAGTGGTATAGAACAAACACTAGAAAGTCAAAACTGTGAATTATTACTTATAAAATTGGTTTATGCTGTTTTCCTTGCCCATGTTCATTAATCATATATGCATCTGTCAGTACTTTTTATGTTTTAATAAATGCACTTAATGGTGTTTTGTTATTCATTAGACAAAAGCAAAACTTCAGGTGGAGTCCTTAAACCTTGATGCAATGAAGACAGATGGCAGTAACAGATGATGAGCTTCAAGGCTGGATCAATGAAATCAAGCAGTGAGCTGATACAGGTGGTCATGTTTTAGATCACCTTAGCACTATACTTATTGTTTAAAAAAAACATTGTTTTTTTTTTCATTTTTTATGTATTATTTTTCTGTTTATACTTGAATTTAAGCTTCATCCTTATACCTCTTACGTAATCATAGATGTACATTGTTATTTATATTGTTAAAAGCATATCTTATCAATAATTTAGCAACAAGTGAGGAGAACGCAGGCAGTCATCAGAGGCTGCAGAAGGGGATTGAGACGCTTTATGTGAGCATCAGGCAGAGGAAGCGAAACCTTTACCGTCAAACAGGTCAGATCACTTTAAACATTAAAGCAACACTAAGGAACATTTTTTTACCTTAAAATAATGTTTCCAAAATCGTATCAGTGGTTCATCAAGTCGTAACAGGGTGAAAGGCACTTCTGGATTCGCTTTGCAGCCCTATATCTGCTATAACCACACTATGCAAGTTTGCCAAACCGGGTCGCGTTTCTTATTCGAATGAGACATAAGAAAACTACAAATTTGACTTGCTTTACGTCAAGTGTTACAATAGTCATTATTTAGTTTTTCTTCGTTTCTGATGTCGCAATACATCATACTTTCATGAAATCATGCATCATACTCTACCTTGTCTGTGGACATCGTTCATTCCAAAGCCGGTGCTGGATAAACAGTGAGCGAGTGTGCGTGCGACGAAATTATGGACAGCAGTAATGGACAAAATTATACGACAACGAACACCACTAACCACTCGGTGAGTTGCAAAGTTTTGAAAACGAACGTTAAGGGTTGTTTTAAGGACATGTTAGTGCATGCCCGTAGTCAGCCACTCTGAAGCGGTCAAAGGCGATTCTAAACAAGTCAAAAAGTCGAGACAGGACCCATCGTCAAAATTTCTGTGTCCACCACTCTAGTTCATCCAAAACAAACCAGAAAAGAGACTCAAAGTGCTAAATACCGGAATTATCCTTTAATAAAGGAGTCTGGATCTGATCTATTTTCTCAGGGCTGGAGAGAGTAAAGCAGAACATTATAATCCATGTGTAGAAACTCTTCATGAAGACATTTAATATCTGCTTTACAGACGCTCATGAAGTGTGTGCAAATACTTTGTTTCACCAAACTGGAACTGACGTTAATCATTTCAAAATACCTTAAAAACAGTAATAATAATAATAATAATAATAATAATAATAATAGTGGAAACCTTTTCAGTAGCAAACTCATTTTATTACTAATAATGTAATTATTTTATTTCTAGATTTTAACGGCATGCAGGAAACTGCTAAAAGAAAGAAGTGAATCTAACAGTAATTCTCTCGTGTGCAAAAGTAGCCAATAAACTGTTCAGAGCAGATGTGTTGAGACAGTGTGGTTCACAGTATATGCACTTCTCACACGTTTCACACACACTTAAAGCAACACTTCATTGTGGCATCGGGTCACTAAACAGCAACTCTAGCAGAATTGAATCACTCGGAGGATGAGAACAGAGAAAGTTACACAACCAGAGAGAGCTGATGATGTTTAAAGGAAGAGCTGTAACTATATATAATGAAGAGAAAGACTGACAGAAACACAAAATGGCTGATAAGTGTGATCTGTGTCTGCTGGGACTGATCATTCTCTCTTCACTTCTCACAGGTAAAGAAATCTGTATTTTCTCTAAAGACATTTAGTGGAATTAGTCTAGAAAGAGTTAATTTGAACATGTTCAGTTTATTCTCGCACACATTCACGTTGTGATCTCAGAGTTGTGTATTGATACACACAGATCATACTGTATTATTCCTGATACTGGACATAGTGTCACTCAAACATCTGATGATGAAGAATTATCTTCATATTAAGAGTCAGTGATTTGAACAGCTCTCTGATAGGGCTGTAGTACTCGAGTCCGGTCTTGGACTCGAGTCCGTTTTTCTATGGTCTCGGACTTGACTCGGACTTGTCCCGGACTCGCTGGTATTCGGACTCGGACTTGTCTCGGTCTCGGCCACTGGTCTTGCCAAATATGGCTTTTGGTCTCGACCGAGTCCAGGTGTTTTTATTATGTTAAATTATACTTTGAGAGTGCGGTTTTTCATCTTTATTTTTGATAACTTATTTATTACTCGCACCCATAAACGATTTGGGAGTTGAGCGCGCCTGATGTTCTCAGTAGTCTTTATTATGTTCCCAGTAAGCACACATACGTTGCCATAACGTATGTGTGCTTACTGGGAACATAATATTGGAGGGAAAGTGAAACACTGGCCACCTAATAACTAGTGATGGGCATTTCGGCTCTTTTTCGTCGTTTGACTCAGCTCACTGAAAAGAGCCGGCTCTTTTGACTCACAAACGGCTCTTTTAAAAAATAAATGTTTAAATAAACTTGCTGAAAGTCCACCGCTAGTGCAACGTGAATATTCACATTTTTAATTGTCCATAACAACCCGAAACATCTAATTAATGGGCAAAGTTTTCCAGTTTTTCTTACCTTCTTTTTTTTATTTATTTTTTATGTGGATGTTATTGAGCTTGTAGAAGTTAGCCTTGCGTTCTTCTGAACATCTCGCTGAATGACATCTGAACATTGCACAATGTAATTTCTGAGTCATATCACTCCATAATCGGCCTCTCTTTTAAATGCCTATTCCACGAGTGGTAGGCTCCAGACTGGCTGTTTTAAAATATAGCTAATATCGAAACAAAATAACCCAGGTAGTCTCATCTACGAGACGTTTAGGCCTCCTCCAATATAGTACAGCCAGCTGGGCTCATAGCTTGCAGGTTTGCTTAGTGGCAAACTTTTTTTTCATTTGATTGGTTCAACCTCTACCCGCCCGAATTTAATTAAAATATAATTTTTCCTCACGTCATCCGCCCGATCCGCGGTTTATCCACATAGTGTGTGTGTGTGTGAGAGAGTTGGCTCGGCCCTCCCTCATGCAGTTGAATTGGTTGACATTGCGTGTATGATTGACAGGAACAGAATGTGAGGCTGATCAGACAGTCGAAACGAATGTGTGTGCTCCTTTAGGCCTATATAATTATTTTTTTGTTGTTCTTTGAATTAGTCAATTATTTTAAATAAAATTAAAATCATTCATTATTTCATTATTACATAATGATATAAATTTTTAGCAGCCTTTTTTTTTCCTGTCCTGATACTCGGTCTTAATTGGACTCAAACCTTTTTGGACTCGGTCTTTACTTGGACTCGACTAGTCCTGGTCTTGGACTCGATCTTGACTACAGCCCTACTCTCTGATAAAGACTAATAGTTTATTCTGGAGAGTGTGTTGTTTGCATTAAGTGAGGAAAAAAAAGGATAACACTTTACAATAAGGGTATATGAATAATCATGTACCTGGATTAAACAATGAACTAATGATAATCGAAAGTATGAACTAATCATGAACCACTGAAGAGTTATCCTGAACTACGACTGGAGTCATTATGGATTCACGCATGAATAACGGCAGCTTTAACTGTAAAATCCAACAGTGATTCTAACTAACACTTTTTAGTTAACTTTACTTAATGTCTTAACTTAATTGTAAAAATCTAGTAATCTGCACTATTCACATACTATGCTTTGTTTACTAAGAAAACCCAAGTTAAGATGAATTGATTGGTTTTCTTTTCACTCTTTTCCTCCACTTCTGCAGTTATTTTTCTCTGTTTGCATTCACTCAATTCCCAAAGTCATCTTGAATGTTGAAATTTTAATACAACTGAAAAATTGGAGAGAACATCACATAAGCTGACTTCATAAATTGATGTTGATTTTCCTAAAATGTTTTTAGTCACCATTATGGCGATTAGTGATCCCTTTGGTTCGGCACTTGGAACTTAATTTATACTATTGTAATTCTCTTCCCATTGATGCAGTGATTGCAACAATAAATCAGTTATTTCAGGCTAGGAAATATGCCTTTTATTTCTAAATTATAACAACTTTTGATCTAAAAAACATACTAACATTATAAGGGCACCCCAGGACACATTCTAAAATAATAAAATAATCCATTCTAGGGCACCTTTAAGCTTTTTTTGTGGTGAATTACTCACCTCTGACCATCTCCAGCGTAGTGGATGCTGACTCCTGATACTCCAGATTGAACACATAAAAGGAGCCGAAAAAAACAGTGAAAGCACTGGCAAAGTTATTAAGTTGGTTAGCTTCATAGAAGACCTTCCCCTCAATGCTGACCATCCAGTGGGTTGCAAACAGCAGACTACTCCCTAAAACAAAGGCATCTTCAGCTAAATTGTTTCTTGTAATAGAATTCTCAACAATTATTTCTCATACCTAGCATGATCACCCGTGGTGTGGTAGGCAATGTCATCTCCTGGTGAACCGACATCTTGGTCGAGGTTGGCTGAAAGAAAAAAAAAAGAAAAGATTCTCAGATACTGCAAATAATTTCTATTTAAGAAAAAATAAAATAAAATTCAACTTAGATGATGGTGTAAAAAATTTAAAGAAAGAACTTTTACATCTGTCAAGATGAAGATGTGGTCCTCTTTCTCTTGAAAGTATTTCATTAAAAGAAGAATGGCAGCGATAGGGACCTGATGGTTGTTCATGCTTTCATGCTCCATCTCCCGTAGCAAAGCCTGGATGTACTGGCTCCATTTTAGTCTTTGATTTAGGAAAAAGTTCATAATCCTCCTGCCCTTGGTGAGGAAAGCTTCATGGAGGCGTGTGTCAATATCAATATCAGTGAGCATATGAAAATGACTGCAGAGACCTCTTTTAGGGAAGAGAAACGGCCATTGCTCCTCAACTTCACACAGACTGGGAGGGGGCCAAGTATTTATCATGTGCCTCTGATAAATATAGGTCAATTCCATATTCCTCTCTACGTCCATTTTCTCAACAGCTGTAGGTCCTTGTGACTTGAAGATGGTTACCAAGATCTTTCTCTTGTCTTCCAATGATTCTGCTGTTTCTCCTTGTGGAAGATTAGTGGGTTGCCATTTTGTACACCCATAACTATCCACATCTGTTCTGCTTCTTTTTATGGCAGCATCATTACCACTGCTGTCATCACTGGACCTTTTCTTAGTCTGTCGGATTCGATTACTGACATTGCTCTATTTATGTGCTCAACTCTGGTTTTAAGCTGTCTGAACAGTGAATAATAACCACACCCCAGCTGCTCACCTTCTCCAGTCTTATCAGCAAAAGTCCCAGGGTACTTGCATACAATTACTCTGGCCACTTCTGTACAGATTGCTTTACTGGGGTTTTTGCAGTGTGTAGCATTGCTTCAACAACAACTCTAATCAGTACCCTTCTGTCCTCTGGGTGAGCCAAGCAACCTTTTTCCATTGCCTGTAACAGTCGTGCTGGCATTTTGTCCCATGGAACTTGGAAGCTGCTGATCCAGGACTTGTTTTAGTTTGAGGAAGTTTGTCGTTCAGAAGGGAGTGGGGAAATTTGTGTGGCACTGGGTGAAAATCCTTCTGGCAGGATAAGTCAGGGAGTGAAACACAAGGTTCCTGACCCTCTGAAGAAGTTGAGGCCACTTGCCCATTTGCATCTACAAAGAGTTTGAAAGAGTTCCACATGAATTCCACATACACAGATACAATATTCACACATTAAAAAATTGCAGCAGGGCTCAACGCTAACACTGCCAGTTCCAACTGGACCTATAGTCTTTCCCACTGGCATCAGGCAGTCCTTATTTGATTACTTTATAAAGTACACAATGCTTGTGGTAATCATACCCCTTAAAATGAAGTCAATTCAAATAGGCTTTAATTAAAGGATTAGTTCACCCCAAAATGTAAACTCTATGCAAGTAGTATTGAGAGATTGAGTATTGAGTATTGAGAGATTACTGATACTTCAAGTGATGAGATTATGTGGCTGGTTTTCTCTGTTGCAGATGAATGGGAGGATTCCACACTGAATATATGTTGGAGGACACAAGTAATATTCAGGTAAGTATATAGGGTTTTGTTACCATGAGAGGGAGTTCGACAAAGGAGATCGCAGGAGTTCGGCGATGGAGGTCACAGAAGTTTGGCGATGGAGGACTCAGGAGTTTGGCGATGGAGGTTGCAGGAGTTTGGCGATGGAGGACTCAGGAGTTTGGCGATGGAGTTGTTCAAAGGGATGTTCAACGAAGGAGGTCAAAGGGATTTGTTCAACGAAAGAGATTGCAGGAGTTCAACGAAGGAGGTCGCTGGAATTCAATTAAGGAGATCGCTGGTGTTCAACGAGGGAGCTTTTGTATATCCACAACAGTGAATATAGTGGGTAAGTAGTCTGTGTCCAAGTGAGAAGCCAGATGAAGAATTTTCAGGAGACACAGAGGTAAACTTAACAGTTCTTTATTAAAAAGTTGGTGGTGATCTGGAAGATCTTCAGACAGGTGAGTGATAAGTGATATTGGACATTTCTCAATATAGTTTCATTATCGTTAATGTGATAATTGTACTGTGGATACAAATTCTTAGAAACAGTAATATTGTGAAATATTTGTACAATTTAAAATAATTGTTTTCTATTTGGATATATTTTTTTAAATGCCATTTATTTCTGTGATGTAAATCATTACTCCAGTCTTTAGTGTCACATGATCCTTCAGAAATCATTCAAGCATGACGATTTTCTGTTCAAGAAACATTTATGATTATTATCAATGTTGGAAACAGTTGTGAAAAAGTTTTCAGGATTCTTTGATGAATAGAAAGTTCAAAACAACAGCATTTATCTGAAATGGAAAGCTTTTGTAAATTATAAACTACCGTCCAAAGGTTTTGTTTTGTTTTGGTTTTGTAAAGAAATTAATACTTTTATTCAGCAAGGATGCCTTATGAAAAGTGACAGTGAAGACATTTATAATGTTACAAAACTTATTTTTTTATGATAAATGTTGTTCTTTTGAACTTTCCGTTCATCAAAAAATCCAGAAAATAAAACATACACAACTTTTTTTCCACATTGATAATAATCATAAATATTTGAGCATCACATCATCATATTAGAATGATTTCTGAAGGATCATGTGACACTGAAGACTGGAGTAATGATGCTGAAAATTCAGCTTTGAAAATATATTTAAATAGAAAACGTTTATTTTAAATTGCACAAATATTTCACAATATCACTGCTGTATTTTGATCAAATAAATGCAGCCTTGGTGAACAGAAGAGACTTCTATAAAATTATCTTACAGATCTAAAACTGTTGAACAGTAGCTAAGGTCTAAAGTTTTTAAGTAAAGAAAAAAATGTAAAAGAAAATGTATATTCAGATTACTTCTTTTAACTTAAACTTGATTTTGTGAATAAGCTACAAACAAAACATTCAATCATTAGGTCTCCTCACATTCATTCTCAATAGTTCCCTCATTCCTCATTGATATTCCCAGCGGAGGGTCTTTGTCTCCTCAGGTGTGAATCACAGCATTATTCATGATGTTTCACCCACCCACACACACAATGGCGCATAAGTGAATGGTGACATGAGAAGGAGAAAAGATTGTCACAGGATCAATAACATCCCGCCGGATAGCCTGAATCCATTTCCATCGAACTTCATCATCAACAGGGAACTGAGGGAAGGAATGAAACCGATAGATATGGCTGCTTTTGTGAATAACAAAAACAGCCAATAGTTCCCTCATATATAGCTACATATAGCTACGTACGCTACAATCCTCTCAATAACTCTTGCTCGTTGCTTGCGCCTTTTGTTCTGACCGGTGCGGAAGAAGATTACCACGACGATTGCGTATTTCCGGTCACAAATAGGGAGTTGTGAGAAAGGTCTATTTCAGTTTTGGTTTGAAAGAGTCTTTACATTTTCCCAAAATATAACTTTTTTGTTATAAAAAACAAAACAAAAAACAAGCAAGCCCAGCCCAGGGTTCTCATTTATAAAACTGTGCGTAGGATCCTTACTAAAATTGTACGTGCGCCCGAAAGCCAAAAATGGCGTACGGCAAAAAATATTCAGACTTATAAAACCGTACGCCAGAACCTTGGCAAAATTCCCTTTATACATCCCAGTCAGCGAAATATTGTGCACACGTGTAACCGGGTTGAAATTATATCTTTACTTTTATGGTTGAAATGTCCCCAAATCCTGATGAACATTGCTTTCTATATGTTTAAGATGTGTTTTATTGCCAATATTTAGCTTGAATGTTGTATTCAGACCAGGGTGTTAATACCTGTACTGTCACTTTAAGAGGTCGCAGGCCTTGTGTCGTCATTCATGCGCTTCTTTCAGTCTGCGCTAGGCCAGCTGAGAGGAGGTAATGTATTATTTTGCACGTCAGTTTTGAACACTTATTTCGGTTTTTGGACGATGCAAACCTTGTTTTATGCATGTTTAAATGTTAGTTTTGAGGTTGTGAACATGCAGTTAATGTGTCAATTAAATATAAATCTTGTAAACAGACTTTTTGCAAGCTTTAAAGTAGACATGTTTCCACCTGCTGGTCTACAGGGTACAGGGTTGTCTGTATGTTTAGGAGCTTGAGATCTGTGTGCTGTGTGGAGGAGACTGCATGTGACATAGCGGTATTGTTTTGTTGATTTGTACAGCTATGTGTTTAATGTTCATTATAATTCATCTGGCATACAGTGTTTACAAATTCATGTTGTCAATTACTGAAATAAGCATACGTGGAGATTACAACGCCTATGTAAATATCATTTGCATTATGCATATTCATCCACGTGATACCACATTTCACAGTACAAGACATTAGGAAAATATGAGATACGGATGTGTCGTCACATTACATTGATAAAAATCATTTGGTAGCCTTCCTTGCCTTGGTTTTGAATAAATGAATAAAATGTTGTAAAATATATTTCAGATAAAGTTTTTATCAATCTTTTCCACTGGCCAAATAGTATTCAGATAGTAAACAGATAGGCAGGCCTTGTTGTGCATTATTTGCACGAAAATATTTTCTCAGACAATTTGCTGTTATCATAAGCAAATCTCTTTGCAAAGCGGCGGCTGCCGCTGGAGGTCCGCTAGAATAACGATGAGCAAAACGCCAGTGATCCGCCGGCGGCATCCGCCGGTGGGCCGCCAACTTTGCCACCGGTGGTCCGCCACTGGCCCGCTGGACTCATGTTAGCTGGGTCTTGGTATTGATTTCATGTAATTTAAGTGTTTAACTCCATTAATGAGAATATTTAGATATATAATCTAAATGTTTATATCATAAGTAAAACATAGTTTAAATCATTCTTTTATTTATTTAAACTGTTATTGTGAACATGCACTGTATTTATGATTAGGACTCATAATGAAGATTTACTGTTTTCCTTCATCTGCCGTTAGATAGATATGCATCAGTTTCACTAAACGGCTCAACGCGCTCACTGGCGCAGACATTTAAGAATGTATAGATGTTTGCCTCATGTGATATGCTCGGTGAGTGAAATTATCTGTACATGTATAATTGGGCGATTCCACAGTTTAGGCCTAACTGCAAGGACAACAGCCTGCAAAATCAATCTTCATGGAGAAAGGCATTGTCCTCAGGTTAACATCCTGAGAAAACCTGGGGTACAGCTGTGTGAAAGGCAGGATAAATCTGGCAATGGTAAACTAGTAAACTTTGATCAAAGTTGAGTTGATGTAAAATTTTACGTATGTAACATGGACGGAAAAACAGTGTAAGTTCAAGCATAAAGTGTACTTTATCTAATTCAGTTGAATAAAATTCTGGTTGAATCCCAGTTCATGTTTTGCTTTGTTCCTAATTTGGTATAGTTATGAGTCATGCGTTGTGTATGGTTCACAACACTGGTAATAGGACTTCCATGCAGGCAGGTGGCCATAATATTATCTGTTCTATAAACTTAAAGGTGCATTTTTGAGTCTGGTATGTTCATAAACTGAAAGCCAGCAAAATTACTAACAAATACCACAGGTATATTTTTCAAATTTATTTGCCAAATGTAGAAGACAAAGGAACTCCTGCAAATGTGCAAAGTTATAACGTGTGTAACGTGGATGGCAAATTTAATGTTTAAAAATTAAACAATCCTGCAAAATTGCCTCTGTAACACAAAATAATACCATTTCCTTAACATGCCCAGTTCACTGTTGTTTAAAAACCTATGTGATTTACACCGACAGTTTATTCTAATGGCATAAGTGAGATTGTGTTAATGCACTATTAACGTGTATACACTTCGACAGCCTAAGCTATTTCTTACGAACACTGGAAAAAAAAAAAAAAAAAAGGAAAAAATTCCTTTTCGCCTTCATCTTTCAGGACCGTGACCTAGACAATCTTATTTCTGACATGAGAACCGTTGAGACATTAGGAGATGGAAATTCAGCGTCAGAATAAAATGTTCGAGCGTTATGATTTTTGGACAGAAAATCTCGGCCCCCGTTTTATCCCGATTTATTAACAATTTATCATGTAGCAACGCATATGAGAATTTAACCCACACAAGATGTTTTTATCGTTTTGCTACTGATAGAATTACATGGAAAAATTATATCTCTGCTTCCTTTAGAATCATAGTTTAACGTGCGTAACTGCTTGGACAGAAAGTGTAACGAACGTTAGTAAATGTTTCCATTGCATCGTGGTGGATTAAGGGAATTATACTTTCAGTGTTAGTAGTAGTATTTTGTAGAAGACACACCAAAATAAATGTTATGCGCCAAAATTCAGGATTTTATTAAAGGAAATGAAAGAAATGACTTAGGAAAAATCCAGATGCACTGAATGTCCCACCCTGACATCCGCAATTTCTGGGGACGGAAATAAAATAAAGTCTCATTACACGATAATGCCAAGTGATACTTACAATAAATCACCTTTCAGTGCCTGTTTTTTTGAGTACACAACACAAAAAACGCAAAAAAAAACAAATGAGAAAATAATCCATATTATAATAATAAAACAACGGAAATATTACAAAATGTGACATTACAACTTTATAAATCACTAGTTTTTCTAAAGTACGACTGTCCAACAGTGTAAAGTTACAGTGGGCGGGGGCGCTCCTCCAACCCGATCTCACGGCAATTCGGACGAATTTTACGAGGTGGCTAATTCCTATGAATTCATACGAATGACGTACCCCTGACCCCGCCCCTAAACCAACCCATCACTGGGGTTTAGACTTATCAAATTAATTTGTTTAAATTGGTCATGAGTTGCGCTTTTCGTTGACGTCTACCAATTTGAGTCTGCGTAACCGCAGATCGCCAGGCGTAAAAGCGTAATAAATTTAAAAAACGCCATGGATTCCTTTTTTTGGTTTGATGCGCCGCGTTAGCTGGCCGACCAGTGAGATCAGTGATTTTGTTTACGTGCCTGATGCTTCTGAAGTCACAGTACTTAGTGGCGCTCAAGCACAAAACGGTCTTGCCGAGCACACATTGATAGAAGTAGAGGAAGTAAGTAGATGAAGATGCAACGAGGCAAGATGAATGTAGAGCTGCTGGTCTCTTTGGTATCTGAACACAAAGAACTTTATGACAAACGCCACAGCTACACAACAGCTACGCCACAGCTACAACAAAAATCTGTTAGCAAAAAGTGTGTGAATGGTTTTGGCAAGCATGTAAATATTGGCTCTCTTCTTCTTCTGTGTGACAAGCACGTGTCAGATGCGTAAAGTTGCGCAGCACCACCTTGTTTACCGAGGTATTTCTGTTTTTCAATAAGTGCCATCTACTGTCAGAGAGTGAATTTGCATGTTCACTTGGTGCATCGCCATTGAACATCGCTTAGGTATGGAAAAATGTACTTTGATGGCATACGTCACAGCCATGTGGAGTCGGCGCTGTCTCAAGTCGGACAACATTTCTAACCGGCATGCCCTGCTCCAAGCCAGACAGAGCTGCATGAAGTCGAACAAGCCTATCCACTTGCTTATTTCTAAATGAATCCGTCATTATGAACAAATCGTTTGAATGAATGATTCAATTAATCACTCATTTAGAATGGACTTGCCGCCACCTACTGGTGGTTTTATTTTCATATTTATTTATCCATGACAGGCCCGTACCGAACAAAACAGACTCAGCTAAATATTGTTTCATTATTGTCATTGAAATAATCCTAACAAATATCGAGATATAATATTTTTTGTCAATATTTAATAGTTCTCACTTCAGAAATTCCTTGAAAATAATAATTGAAAGATCAATGTACCACATTCATGCAATTCATGTATGAAAACACACCAGAATTCTGATAATATTTTATAGCAGTTGCCTACTAGTACTTTCTGTTATTACATCAGGGCTCACTTTCATATTTCTCTCTTCAAATTATTTTTCTGTGCTGAAAATGAAATGAAACCTTTTCTTTGATTTCAGACCTGATGGAAGTGAAGGAGGAGAGTGAAGAACTGAGTGAAGTGAAGGAGGAGAGTGAAGAACTGAGTGAAGTGAAGGAGGAGAGTGAAGAACTGAGTGAAGTGAAGGAGGAGAGTGAAGAACTGAGTGAAGTGAAGGAGGAGAGTGAAGAACTGAGTGAAGTGAAGGAGGAGAGTGAAGAACTGAGTGAAGTGAAGGAGGAGAGTGAAGAACTGAGTGAAGTGAAGGAGGAGAGTGAAGAACTGAGTGAAGTGAAGGAGGAGAGTGAAGAACTGAGTGAAGTGAAGGAGGAGAGTGAAGAACTGAGTGAAGTGAAGGAGGAGAGTGAAGAACTGAGTGAAGTGAAGGAGGAGAGTGAAGAACTGAGTGAAGTGAAGGAGGAGAGTGAAGAACTGAGTGAAGTGAAGGAGGAGAGTGAAGAACTGAGTGAAGTGAAGGAGGAGAGTGAAGAACTGAGTGAAGTGAAGGAGGAGAGTGAAGAACTGAGTGAAGTGAAGGAGGAGAGTGAAGAACTGAGTGAAGTGAAGGAGGAGAGTGAAGAACTGAGTGAAGTGAAGGAGGAGAGTGAAGAACTGAGTGAAGTGAAGGAGGAGAGTGAAGAACTGAGTGAAGTGAAGGAGGAGAGTGAAGAACTGGGAATTATTAATTAATTTATAGGGAATTCGAAAGAATCACTTATTACAACCGAGCAAATGACTCGTTCAGGGTTCATTTGAACGGCCGTAACTATAAGCTCTGCAGCAGATATAAATATCCAAACTATAGTGAAACACTATGTATTAGCAAGGTAACTTAGATCAGCAGTTTAAGACATTAAATTCGTAAGCACATAACACAAGTAACACTTCTCTTTAAAATACAAACAAGACTTTATTGGTTATTCTAACACATAAAACTAATATCTAACACAAACACAAGCATCTTTGCAGTGGATCGAAACTTTTCCACAAAACTTAACTTAGAACAGAGACTCACAACGGAAAACTAAGAAAAGAAAGAAAATTGAGACGAGAGTAGTTAGATGGCTTGAATGAAGCTGTTTTAACCCATGTTCTTCTGAGTCTTAATTTGGGTTCTTTCGTCTCTGCTCGTCTACAAGTTGCTAGTCTGTCTGGTTATATCTCCATCTCCCTTTGCGCACTTTTTCTTTTGTTGATAACTCTTGAGACAAAGCTATGTTCGGGTCTAAGATTTTAAACTCAAATGTTTGTCCAACCTCCTAGGAGAGATCTGACCAATTAGACACTGGCTTTATTTAGGAGGTGGCATTTTATTCACTTCTCATCGTAAATCATGCGTTATCTGTGATCCCCTTACTCTCCAGCACTAGCAGAGAGAAAAGAGGCCACAGTTTAGACATTATTACTATTATAAGAATACAAAACATTTTACACAGATTTCAATCAAGCCATCGTTTGAGTTAAGAGCATACACTCAAATTGATAGGAAACACGACATACTTTCATTCAAACACCTAATAGTTATAACAATTACATGAATTATATGGCATCTAAGCACATTAGATGCACATATATAGGTTGCAGACACAATATAGAATTATGTAGTTGCATGATGTTTGATTATAAGTCCATCGAGAATTGTTCTGGGATGATTTTATGTATTTTTATAGGTAAAATCTCAGTTCTCTTTGGTTGGAAGAGATTTCAACCTTGAGGTCATTGAAAGTTCCTTAAGAAGAAGGAGCAGGACAGAAGGACAGATTTTTGTTGTAGCTGTGGCTTTGTCATAAAGTTCTTTGTGTTCAGATACCAAAGAGACCAGCAGCTCTACATTGATCTTGCCTCGTTGCATCTTCTTCTTCATCTACTTACTTCGTGTGGGGTAATTAAAACGAATGGGGGAAAGTTCGAAAGCCGTGATTGCGTCATTGTCACTGTCGTGAACGAGCACCGACTTGCCAACAACAATGGCATTTGTTGGCGATTTCGCAAAACATGTTGGCGAAAGAAAATCTGGCTTAAAATCATGCAGTGTGAACTTGTAATTAGTGAAGTTGAAGGTGGGTCACAGTCGCGTGGAGTCGGCGCTGTCTCAAGTCGGACAACATTTCTAACCGGCATGCCCTGCTCCAAGCCAGACACGGATCGATCTGTGCAGGCTGCATGAAGTCAAACAAGCCTATCCACTTGCTTCATTTCTAAATGAATCAGTAATTATGAAAAAATTCAATTAATCACTCATTTAGACATGGACTTGCCGCCACCTACTGGTGGTTTTATTTTCATATTTATTTATCCATGACAGGCCTGTACCGAACAAAACAGACTCAGCAAAATATTGTTTCATTATTGTTATCGAAAAAATCCTAACAAATATCGAGATATATATTTTTTTTGTCAATATTGCACACCCCTAGGCAGTATTATATAAATGTTAATATTACATTAGATAATTATGTCCTTAATCAAATATATTTAATAGTTCTCATAGTTCACGTCTCAGAAACGTGATTTGTGCCTATAATACCTTGAAAATAATCATTTAAATATCAATGTACCTCATTCATGCAATTAATTTATGAAAACACACCAGAATTATCAATAATATTTTATAGCAGTTTTCTATTTGTACTTTCTGCTATTACATCAGGGCTCACTTTCATATTTCTCTCTTCGAATTATTTTGCTGAAAATGAAATGAAACGTTTTTCTTTCATTTCAGACCTGAGTGAAGTGAAGGAGGAGAGTGAAGAACTGAGTGAAGTGAAGGAGGAGAGTGAAGAACTCAGTGAAGTGGAGGGGAAACATCATGTCAAACCTGGAGAAAAACCTTTGAGTCATTCAAAAAAGCTGCCCTCATGTGATCAGTGCGGATCTAGTTTCAGACTCAAGCCAACTCTTAGGCATCACACGAGAGTTCACACTGGGAAGATGCGGGAGTCAGGTGTGAATCACAGCATTATTCATGCACCCAAAGCGCTTTACAATCATATCTGGGGATCTCTCCTCAACCACCACCAGTGTGTAGCATCCACTTGGATGATGCGACGGCAGCCACAGTACAACGGCGCCAGTGCGCTCACCACACACCAGCTATAGGTGGAGAGAGGAGAGAGAGTGATAGAGCCAATTCAATGTAAGGGGATTATTAGGAGGCCATGATTGGTAAGGGCCAATGAGTGGAATGTGGCCAGGACACCGGGGTTACACCCCTACTCTTTACGAGAAATGCCATGGGATTTTTAATGACCACAGAGAGTCATGAATCACAGAATGATTCAATTAATCACTCATTAAGACATGGACTTGTCGCCACCTACTGGTGGTTTTATTTTCATATTTATTTATCCATGACAGGCCTGTACCAAACAAAACAGACTCGAGAAATATCGAGATATAATTTTTTTTGTCAATATAAAATGTTAATATTACATTAGATAATTATGTCATTAATCAAATATGTTTAATAGTTCTCACTTCAGAAATGCCTTGAAAATAATCTTACTTACGTAATACTTTCTGCTATTACATCAGGGCTCACTTTCATATTTCTCTCTTCAGATTATTTTGCTGAAAATGAAATGAAACCTTTTTCTTTAATTTCAGACCTGAGTGAAGAACTGAGTGAAGGAAGGAGGAGAGTGAGGCGCTGAGTGAAGTGGAAGAGAAACATCATGTCAAACCTGGAGAAAAACCTTTGAGTCGCTCAAAGACTAAAAATACACTTGTAAAGAAAGGAAGAGCCAATAAATCTTTCACCTGCACTCAGTGTGGAAAAAGTTACACAGCCAAACATAATCTTGACATTCACATGAGAGTTCACACTGGAGAGAAGCCGTTCACATGTGATCACTGTGGGAAGAGTTTCATACAAAAAACACATCTGAAGGAACACAAGAGTATCCACACTGGAGAAAAAACACACACATGTGATCAGTGTGGGAAGAGTTTCGCACAATCAACATGCCTTAAGAGAAACATGAAAATCCACACTGGAGAAAAGCCCATATGTGTGTTCAGTGTGGAAACCGTTTCACATACAAACATCATCTTGATGTTCACATGAGGATCCACACCGGAGAGAAGCTGTTCACGTGTGATCAATGTGACAAAACATTTAATGAATCATCAAGCCTGAAGAGACACCTGACAGTTCATATGAAGGAGAAGCCACATTCATGTTCCGTGTGTGGAAAGAGTTTTTCACTGCTGCAAAATTTACATAAACATGAGAAAATACATACTTGAGGATCCACACTGAAGAAAAAACCCACGTGTGTTCACTGCAGAACTAGTTTCAGACACAAATCATCTCTTAAGCGTCACATGAGAGTTCACACTGGGAAGAAGCGGCTCAGGCTTTCACTCTGAAATCACATCAGCTTCTCATTCTGAAGAAAGACCATGTATCTGTGATCAGTGCAGTAAACAGTTTAATTGGGCTTCAGTCCTGAAGAAACACCTGAAGATTCACTCAAAGGAGAAGATTCATTCTTAATATTACAGCAGAAAAGACACGGCGGTGTGTGTTTCAGTTGTAAGACTTGAGAAATTAGATAAATGCCAGGCAGTCTACTTGAGGCCCTGAGAGGACAAATGACCCCTCTGGAAATTAACATTTGAACTCACCCTTGTGCACTATCGAGACGAAATATCACCTCCAAATCATCCTAATCTACATTCCTTCTCCTCATCCCCCACTTTTTCTCTCTCATGCTAAGATCACCTGAATTCACCCAAAAATATAGGTTTAATTTAGGTTTTCCATAGGTTTAATGTGAATAATTATCATTGAGTATTATGCATGTTTGGTATCATTTGAAATGTCTCAGTGCGACTGGTACAAATGTCTCATTTCCAGATAGTATAATGGCTGTTTATTAGTACTTTTAAAGCACATATTAATGCCTTATTCTACATGACCACATTCTACATCCCATAATACACCCAATACCTAAACTTAACAACTACCTTACTAACTATTAATAAGCAGTAATAAGGGGTTTATTGAGGCAGAAGTCATTGTTAATAGTGAGAAATGGACCCTAAAAGTTCAACTGAAAGCCGTTAATAAATATATAAATAACTGATACTTGTAAGCCAGACTTTAGTTTGCTGTTAGACAGTAAAGTTACATCTCTTTTTGTATTTTTCACTGAAACTAATTTTTGCCAGCGTGCGCTTGTCTTTCAAGAGTTTATCATAAAATGCGGAGCAGTCCAGTCTGAAATTAATTCGTACGAAAAGTATTGCCTTCATTGTTGTTACACTCAGTCGAGATTTTTCATCCGTTCATGATGCATTCATTAACAAGAACACACGCTCCACAGGTGCAGATGTACCAGGCAGGCATAAAACAAACTCCACAGCCAAAGATAAGACTCCAAAGTTGAGTGACTTGCTCCCCATCTCACTAAACATGTCTGTCCATCTATCAGACAGAGCCACCTTGTTTTTGTTCCACTCAGTGATGTGACAAGTGACAATGTTTTTATCACAGGCCCACTCATCAAAGAGCATGGTTTCGTCAACCAATGTGAGAGCAGGTATTCTTGAGTAGAAGGCGCTGAGGCGGCTCTGAATGTCTCTTCATTCTCAGTAGGACCCACCCTAGTTCTTTTGTATTCTCCAGTGAGCAGCTCCATTATCAAGGTAATCCACTGATGCTGAGTAAAAGCTTCTCACTGCACAATAAATATCATCAGCTTTTATGTCACCAGCTTCAACAAGGGTGTCTAACTGTGTTTTGATGTCAGAGGGAATAAATTATTCCTCCAGCCTGGCCTGCAAGTCATTTCTCAGATCATAAATGTGCAAAGCCACTTCTCAGATCATAAATGTGCAAAGCCACTTCTGTGGCAGATATATTGTCTTGCTCTACTGTCTCCAGTGCACGATGGAAAGCTGCAGTTTGCTTAAGTGCAAATCCAAGCCAAAGTTTTGTGCAAGTGTTGCTGAATGTGTCTCTTAGAAACTTTGGGCACTTTTCTTGAGAAGGAAAGTATGCACGTAGACCATCAAAAAGGTGCAGAATTCGTTCAAGAGCTGGACCAAGAGAGGGGAAACGTGTGCTACCATGCTGCAGTAATTTCTGATAGTCCAGCTGTACAAAGTCACAAAACTCCTTGAGCTCCTCTACACGCACTGTATAGATATGAAAGTATTCATATCTATTCATATGAAAGCCTAACCAATCATTTGACTGGTTCAACCGCCACTCGCCCGAATTTAATTAAAATATTATTTTTCGTCACGTCATCCAAGTCTGCGGCTGTAACCGCCAACCGCGCATTCTAACGTGAATGTGCATTTCCTTAGGCTTATTTCAATTTTGGTTCGAAAGGGTCTTTACATTTTACCAAAATATAACTTTTTTGTTATAAAAAAACAAAACAAAAAACAAGCAAGCCCAGCCCAGGTGAGAAAAAGTAATGCTAAAGTAACATAATGCATTACTGTTCTTAAAAAGTAACAAAGTAACGCAATTAGTTACTTTTAAAGGGAGCAACGCAACATTGTAATGCATTTATTTTCAAAGTAACTTTCCCCAACACTATATGACCTTATTTCAGTGACTTAAAATTTTAGTTTTAAGTAATTATTAACTTTATGCATTTGACACTCGCTTGCCACACAGAAGATATCCAGTATTTACATGCTTGCCAAACCATTCACACACTTTTTACTAACAGATTTTTATTGTAGCTGTGGCGTTTGTCATAAAGCTATTTGTGTTCAGATAGCAAGTAGACCAGCAGCTCTACATTCATCTTGCCTCGTTGCATCTTCTTCTACTTACTTTGTGTGGGGTAATTAAAACGAATGGGGGAAAGTTCAAAAGCTGTGATTGCGTCATTGTCACTGTCGTGAACGAGCACCGATTTGCCAACGACAATGGCATTTGTTGCTTTCTGCTATTATATCAGGGCTCACTTTCATATTTCTCTCTTCAAATTATTTTCCTGAAAATGAAATGAAACCTTTTTCTTTCATTTCAGACCTGATGGAAGTGAAGGAGGAGATTGAAGAACTGAGTGAAGTGAAGGAGGAGAGTGAAGAACTGAGTGAAGTGAAGGAGGAGAGAGAAGAACTGAGTGAAGTGAAGGAGGAGAGAGAAGAACTGAGTGAAGTGAAGGAGGAGAGAGAAGAACTGAGTGAAGTGAAGGAGGAGAGAGAAGAACTGAGTGAAGTGAAGGAGGAGAGAGAAGAACTGAGTGAAGTGAAGGAGGAGAGAGAAGAACTGAGTGAAGTGAAGGAGGAGAGAGAAGAACTGAGTGAAGTGAAGGAGGAGAGAGAAGAACTGAGTGAAGTGAAGGAGGAGAGAGAAGAACTGAGTGAAGTGAAGGAGGAGAGAGAAGAACTGAGTGAAGTGAAGGAGGAGAGAGAAGAACTGAGTGAAGTGAAGGAGGAGAGAGAAGAACTGAGTGAAGTGAAGGAGGAGAGAGAAGAACTGAGTGAAGTGAAGGAGGAGAGAGAAGAACTGAGTGAAGTGAAGGAGGAGAGAGAAGAACTGAGTGAAGTGAAGGAGGAGAGAGAAGAACTGAGTGAAGTGAAGGAGGAGAGAGAAGAACTGAGTGAAGTGAAGGAGGAGAGAGAAGAACTGAGTGAAGTGAAGGAGGAGAGAGAAGAACTGCTCTCTCATATATTGAAATCGAGTTTTTATGTGAAAGATTTGCTTTGTTGTGCATTTTAGTCATATTACAAAATAATTTATGAGGCCAAACATAAAATAACATTTTAAACTGTCACTTCACCACGTGACAGCAGCAAACAGGCTCCTGATTGGTTAACGCGGCGCGAATTGACGCAGAAGTTCAGATTTTTCAACTCGGGCGGCAGACGCGAATTCGCGTCAAACACGAGAATGCATAAAAAGCACTACATAAAACATTCGCGCTTAACGCGCCAGATGCTCAATTCGCGCGAACTTGACGCGCGAATGAGGCGTATTCGCGTCTTCCGCGCCGCGCTCTACGCCTCATTCGCGCCGCAGGACTTAACATTGAAATCACTCGCGCCTGACGCGCTATTCGCGTCCGGTGTGAACGCACCATTAGAGTGTCAAGTCGAGTTAAAGGGGTCTATAATGCAATTTTTGTACAAGCTAATGTGAATCTTTAGGGTGTAAATTAACAACGGCGGACTATGATGACAGCTTGTTCACGAGCGAGGGCGGGTCTGTGTTGAAACGCTGCTGTCAATCAACAATCGTGGGAGGGGCGTCGATTTTGTGACGTCACAAAATCGAACGGCTTGATTTGAGATGGGGGAAAACATATAAGGAGATAAATAAAAAAAAACACTGGATGGATTTTGATAATTTTACAGGCACTGCCAACACACATTTCAGTACAATACACTTGTAAAAGTGCATGTACCATTATATGACCCCTTTAAAACATTTCGGCATTCTGCTGATGAGGCCAAAAACTGCTTACCACATGTTTTCATAAAAATAAGAACAATTATTAAGACATAAAACACAACGTCTGTTTTCTGGATCGGGCCTAAAAGACAGATGCCTAAAACTCTGGTGTCAAAGTTTTGGTGTGGACAGAATAAATAATGAATCATCCCACCTTTCACATAAAAATACCACTTATCAACTGTAATTCATTTGCTTAACTGTTTTTTAGTGACATACACAAAATAACTGTGTATCTATGACTGTGCTGCGAAATGCACATCTTTAAGTGTAATAGTTAGACAAGTTTGAAGTGTAGTTTTATAGGTAAAGAAAAAACAGCAATACTCATCTTTCACGTCGATGTTTCGTAGACATAGCAGAAAGATGTTCTAAAAGAAATATGATTTGTTTAGTCTTAAACGCTCATGTACAATGACCGTCATTTAATTATCTTTATGCAATATTTGTTCATGTTTTTCATAAATTCCTATATGAACGTTTGACCACGCCCTGAGACTATATACTTTTTGCAAACTGTACAAAAACAAAAAGAAACCAGATGTAAACAGCGTAATCGACTAGTATGTACAATGTCAATTACAAACATTCAAAACTGATCACAAGTGGCTTTTCTGTATTTGTTTTAAATGGCTCATGCTGTAATTACTTTTTAGCAAGTTTGACCTCTAGAATTTA